>VZTM01018550.1:6786-33080 GCA_013400555.1 Jacana jacana
GAGTGCCTGTGCCCTACCTTCACCTTCACTCTCCTGCTACCCCTTGTGTAATACCTCCTTGACCCAGCAAGGAGCTTCCATTCTTACAAGTTTTTCAGTTGAAAGGAGTTGTTGAAAGGACACCATCATATGAGGTTTACAGCTTTTCTTTACACCTTCAGTTTAACCAGCCTTCTTTGATATACCTGAAGGTGCCTCTCACACATGAGAGGAACTGAGAATACTACTATCAGACTGATTTTTGGTATGGATTCTCTCCTTGTCTCAGCCGAGAAAGGGTTTAGGAGCCATGAGTCCAGCTCCCAACCCATTGGGTATCACAATAGGTTGCAACAGCGAACAGGTGTGTTCTGAACACTGTTAACTCGGGATTAATCTACGTAAGGTACTACTCTGTGACACTGATATCCTCTCTTCCTGTCATTTTTAAGGGACTTCCTCCCCTCTCTCAGGGGAATTATTCTTGAAAGAGGTTAACGTACCATGTGAGTGGAGCTGCTTACCTCCCACTTCTGGAAATGGACATTCTGAAAGAGTAATTTCATAAAAGAAAACAAGGTGCAGAGCAGGGGAACCCTTAAAGCGCCTTTGAACTAGACAAATGAAATTATTTTATTCCTGATATTTAAGTTAAAGATCATGGTTTTCCAAATGGCACTACAACAATCCACTGGGAAAAATGTCTCATCTGTACCATTTCTACATTCCACACTCACAGCTTGGTCCTCTAGTACAGCTTCTGCCACTTACCCTAACTTACCTTGGAATTCCTCAAGCCAATCTACACTCTCTTTTAAATATACCCACTCCAGTTGTAGCACAGAAAGAGCTCTTAAACTTAATATTAGCCATAAGGTATGCAAAATATGGCTAATTATTTTCAGCTTCATTGAGAAACTCTACATGACACACAAGGCACTTCCTCACTTGGAGTGAATGCAGCATGGCTCTGGACAACCTTCCCTCCAACCTCATCTCCTCTTTAAGGCCAGTTTCACAACCCAGAATTTCCCTTAGGTTTGTGTTTGAGTTTCTTAATATCATGAGATTAGCCTTGTCTATATCCTCTTATAAGCCACATAGTTAAATGACCAAACCACTCAGAGAACTCAATGAAAAGTTTGTGAGCTAACTGGAGTTTTTCATATGTTGTCATGTCATTCTCTATTATCCCACTCTTCTCCATCAGAATTAAAGAAACTCCCAGGGGCTCTGAATCTGGAAAAAAGAGCAATACAGGTAATCCATGCACAGAGGATAAGGGATGGTGTATACTCTTACAGTTACTGGTAAGGTGGAGTCTTCTCCAGTATTCTGAGTTATGTAGATTCACAATGTGAAAGTGATCCATGTAAGTAAAATACAAGATGTTTCTTCATCCGTGTTCTATATTAACATTTTCTAATGTGTTCTCAGGAAGTACCCCATAAATTCTTACCTGATCCAGATTTCAAAACTGGGGACTCTCTCCTGTACAGGAGATAGCAAGTCCTCATGTAAATATGCTCATAAGCCTCAGGAAGCATCAAGAATATTCATCCTTCTAAGTGATAAGAAGTCTCTTGGATCCAGCCTGATAGAGCAATTTCTTGTTCCTACTCTTATACACTTGCAAAGTGACAGATTTCTCAATAGGTGGTCCAGACCTTCAGGGCAACTTAGAAAGTTACAAATGTCTGACTGCTTTTGTACTTACACGTGAAAAAAGATCTTGCACTTGAAATATGTTTTTTTACCAGTTAATGTTCTCAGGCTACTGGCCAAGTTTATTAAATCCATTAACATTGCTATCTGCAATGTGAATTCATGCCTTGCATGATTGTCTTCACTCAGCTCCACGCCAGGGTCACACTGAGCATGCATATCTGCATTAGAGCAAACAGGGATCATAAAGAAAAAAAAAAAAAAAAGGGTTTCCTTGTTAACTGCAGCCCTAGTACTTGTCATCAATTCATCCGACACTTGTCACCAGAAATGAGAGAAGGAGCAACACTTGAAGGTAGGAGCAGACACAACTGTCATGCCTGGGAGGCTGATCTTTCCTTCTATTGCTCATGATGCCTCCTCTCTCCTCCTGCCTGTGATAGAAAATTGAACCCTGCAGACAAGACACAAACATCCCTTTGGAAGTAGCTATTATGACTTGATTATGCCAGGTCTCCAGGGTTATTAATACTTGCTGCCTATGCTTGCCATTAGCTCCCATCAAGTTTTAATAAGACTTTCTAAACAGAACTAGAAATATTTCTCATATCCAAATTAACATCTGATTATTTTCAACCTGGTGAGGGTTGAATGAATACAAAAAGATTTATTTTATTTACTTTCAATTTTAGAACAAATAAATGTGGTTTTATAAATAATCGCTGCAAGATTGCTATTTCTCAAGTTTTTGATACCTCCTAAAATTGTGTCTGTCTATTTTGCAGGGATAATGGCAAGTGGCTTTCCTTAAATGCCTTTCAACTTATCCCTAAATGTGAGTTTAACCACAGTTTGGCAGTGAATTAACTTCTTAACTTGGAGTTAGGGAAGCTACCATTCAGTAGATTCAGGGACAGTACATTAGCTATTCCAAACTAGGCTGGGGCAGGCCTCGCACAATGAATATTAAAAGTGCTTTTGTGCCAAACACCAGTCACAGATCATCAGTAAAGGTTTTTTGGGGATTCAAGCTAGCTGAAGCTCCGTTTCATCCTAAGGTAGTCTATAAAAGCAGGTGAGATAAAACATCTTTTGGAGGTAACTATTTTTTGCTCTTGAATACATGAAGAGGCTAAGGCTACTTACTCACTAGCCTCAGACAAAAAACTTTTAGACTTTCAGAGTTCAAATAAATGAATGCAGCTCTACAACAGTGTAGTTACTATACAGTATACCCGCTGTCTGGCTTATCAACCTGAAATATCCATGTGAAAATAACACCCCAGGAGGCTGAGAAAAACAGGTTTTTGTTCCCATTAAGAGCACAAGAAATAAGATTAGTCATTCCTGTTGCCTGGGCTGTATTAGATTCTCTGAAATTCTCTCTTGATTAAAAAAAAAATAAATGTAAAAATACTGTATGCTATTTTACTGCTTCTTTGAAAAGTTATTAATTTAATATCAAAACACATCTGCAACTCAAAACCCATCAAGATTGCAATCAATCAAAAGCAAGTTGGCTGAAACAGTTTTTTAAACAATGCAGTCATTTAACAGTCCTTTATGTAATTAGTTTCAGGCATCTTTTCCAATTACATACTGCATGACTTTACACTAACATTAAATGGTCTATAACATTTAATGCACGTTGGTGGGTTGATGAAAGACTGGAAAAAGAGAAGTATTGATTTTTAAAGCGTTTGTTCTACACAGCATATATTTTTTACTAAGTATAGTCAGTAAACATGACTAATTAAGGCAAGTATGGTGTAACAAGTTCCTTGGGTCACTGAAAGCACATTTGAAACTCACATATCTGCACTGAAACTATGACAGAAAATGGTTTGGGTTTTTTTCCACTTAAATTACCAAGTATGAGGAGAGATAGATGCATATCAAATTGGAGCGACACAGTTGACTATCAATCAGTGACTAACATACAACTAGAACAGCTGCAACTCTTTAACTGGAAGATGCAAGAGTTGCAATTAAATTCACAAAGAACGGTTTTTCAGATATTTTTAAGGAAGGAATCCTTCATTTGGCCCATTGTTATAACAGTGCCTAAGAAAGCTCATGCCTTCAGTTGGTCCAAAAAACCACACTGGCACATTCTTCTGGATGGAAAATTGAAGAGAATGATCTAAGCTACAATTTCAATACCTGGAAGTCAGCTGCACATGCTAGGATTCATCAAGGACCGGCCTGAGTGTCAGCAGGAATGAAAGTAGTGTTGTACTTGTGACCTAGAGTGAAAAAAAGAAAACATTTACAAGTATGGAAAAGCAACCCAAAAATTCTCCAGTTACCAATTAAAAATTTACCTCATCATACCTCTATAATAATTTCCTTTATGGATGGTTTCTCGTGCATTGTTAGCTTAAGTACGGTCAAGGAAATGAGAGCTTGTACCCATTCCCTTTTAATGTACAGAAAGTCTAGCTCCTGACAACCTGCTCCTTGACCAGAATTGGCCACATAAGCAGACAGCCAACACTCTGTCCTTGGCTAACATCAGCAGCATAGGCAGTAAGCTGCCCGTATTATTCACATAAGGTAGGATTCTTTCACTTCCCACCACCACTGGTGGAGCCAAGGGGTAGCGTGACTCTTGTATGCATTCAAAGGACATTGGCACGACTGGCTGTTGTGGTCAGATGTCTCCGACACCAAGTGGGCCACCTGGCAATCCACCAGAGCCATAGCATTGCTTATGATCCTGGGTTTGCTACTGGGGATTGCCTGAGTTTCTGTATCGGCCCACTGTTGCTCATCTCTCCCCTGTCTCACAATAAAGCCCTGTTTTATGTTGCCATACTCCTTTACAATTCAGACCACAAATGTATAGAAAGCCTAGCTCCTGGCAAGATGTGCAAATTCACATAATTCATTATATATGTGAAAGAGACGGTCGTAATTACATCTTCCAGAACAGAAAATACTCATTTATAAAACATTTCAATTCACCAGAAATATTGACATCATAGTAACAGCATTGTAATTCTAACAAGAACTTCTTTACAGTTAGGGTGGTGAGATACTGGAACAGGTTGTCCAGAAAAGTTGTGGATGCCCCATCCCTGGGAGTGCTCAAGGCCAGGCTGGATGATGCTTTGAGCAACCTGATCTAGTGGAAGGTGTCCCTGCCCATGGCAGGGCGATTGGAACTTGATGATCCTTAAGGTCCCTTACAAATCTAACCAGTCTGTGAATCTATGATTCTACTATCAGTTCTGTTAACTGAAAGTAGAATGTTTTTTAAATTTTTTAAATTTTCTATTTAATAGATATGTGCTGCAATTCTTTGAAGAAAGGGTCTTGAAAGCAGTGTATTTATGGTCAAAAAATCTACCTCTTTTTCTTAAACACAGGGAAACAAAAAGAGCAATAACTTTTCTTTATGGCATGCTACACCACTGCAGAAAGCCCATCTCAGCTGCCAATCTCACCAGAAGCAATGGTCACATCCTATTATGATTCCCAAATTAGGCACAGGTGCTTACACAGGCACTGTGTAAGGAAGGAACTTTGCAAAACAAAGTTCTGAGTGTCTGTACTTTCAACTTATGTTCAACCTATTCTGCAGTTCATCAGCTGTACTATATAATGCTTAGTTGCAGGTTCTTGCTCTTGTAAAGGACGGATATAGTATCACATTTCTACTTTGAACTACGGCATGTGTCACATTAAGAGAGCAGCACAGGAATAGTGCATATCGAGCTTTTTCTACTGCGGCAGATTATGCACAAGATGTCCATGAATGAAACAGGAAAACATTTATCTACGGTTTTATAAAACTGAAGCAACAAGGAAAAGCTGTGCTCTCTTTCTGTAGGGATTAAAAAAAGCTAGAGGAAACAAAGAGCAGCGTGTAATGATTCAGAAATAATTTGTCATATCACCCTCTTTTCTAGTCCTGTTGCACTTAATGTTATTATAAGGTACTGCCCCCATGCTTTTAGCAGCTGGTTCCCTCTTTTCCAATTGTATTCTCAGCCTTTCTTTTATCTTCTGGTCAGTTGAAGTAGGCAGCACAAAAATAGTTGGGCACCTTTTTCAAGTTCCAACTTAAGATAAAAACCTCAAGCCTGGATTACAAAGATTTTCTCTGCCAGAATAGTCATGTATACTGTTCTATGAGCTCTTTTCATAGCCATCAGCTGACATTTGGAAAGGCTAAGAAGCATCCCCCTGATCCTTCTTCATCTCATCTTCTTCCTCTACCCTTCTCAGAAACAAGAAAGAGTTCCTCTGGCTGGTAATGCTAAAAACACAAAGACATCCTTTCTGCCCACCAGGACAATGTGTAAGGACACAGTAACGGGGGAATATCTTTTAAAGAAAAAGGATTTATTTTCTTCCCACAAAGATATCTCCAACAGTATTACAGAAACAATGTTTTCTTAAAAACTAGCCATAAAGCCCTCAGGGAGTAGAAAAAATTGAACAGGTCACGATTCTGCAGTTAAAACAAGGTGTTAAGTGCCATCTGAAGCACTCAAGGGGTGTCTGTATTAGCAGTTCAATGAGCAACACAGACTCTTTTTAGATGTGACTTCTACATATGTCCACAGATGGAGTTATGTTCATTGCAGTAACGGGCTATGTTGGCACACATCAGAAAAGCTGCTTTTCCTGGTGGAACCAAGCAGGAAGCTGCACAATGGAGCCCATGCACAGTGCCCCTTCTGTAGTGAGGACACGAGATCCCACAGTTCAGGCGGTAAGGCACCGGCCTAGCATTCTCTTAGCAATGACTGCATAGAAATACAATATAGGAAACATCTACAGATCACGCCTCTCCTTCTCATGTCAAGAAAGCTTAAAAAGGTGAGGAAAATTATTGAAATTCAGGCACTGTTCCCTAAGATTTGCAAAGAGACAGCTTAGTAGACTTGCTGTTATATAGCTGAACTTCCAAGACACTGATTTGTAAGCTTTTACATCAATTACACTGCTCAATTTAAACTGTTATTGAACAAGTACTTTCATCTGACCACCACAAACCAAAGCCACAGGCCAAGCAGGCAATAGGTTGGGGTGGTACTCCCTGGAGACTTTGTATACAACTGGTTTAGAACTTTTTCAGCTGTCATATTATCCGGCAGAAACAGTGAGATAACCAGTGCAGTGGACTGCTTCTGGTTACCCACAAACTGGCTGGCTATTGACTAGAAACATTTGAAACACTGGCCAGAACAAGGAGACTTGACTACATCTGCTCAGCACAAGGTCATCACATTAATCAGTGAGAGCAAACCCCTTGCTTCCCATTGGTACTTAACAGGTCTAAACTGGACTGGTGGGGTGGAAGCTCTGATTTCTGCGTGTATGTTGGGGAGAGGAAGGTAGGTGTGCTCACAGAGTAGGATTTGCTACCCATTCACTATACCTGTCCTACCAACTAAATTAAGCTATGTCACTGAATGGTATTGTTCTCTTCTAGCAGCCACTCCACCCAGACTCTGGTGACATTGGCAGTCAATATCAACCTTAAAAGCAATGTCTTTAATTAATTTCAAGGCTCTTTTTAATACTTTATCCAAATGAGATAAGGGTAGTTGCAGTGGCTCTACTAAAGATGAATCTCATATTTAATCTTTAGTAGGCTTTAGTTTACCTCAGTCGTTCATGTTCTAAAGATAAGAGTTTATCTTGTTTAGAACATGAGCACTGTCCTGGGAGGTTCCTGTTCTCAAGAAGGCAATTGCCCTCCACTGCTAGGGAAATAAGGAGCTAACAGGAGACGTTTTTACATAGTGACAAGAGAGGCATTGCAGAGAGGCATTTCCAGCATTTACACTTTACGTCTGGCAAACCACGGGATGAAGATATTTGGGTCAGGGGAGGCTTCTCTTCTAAGAAGACATAAATGCATACATCACTGATATGAAAAGCCAAGTACAGGTGAGAATACCCAGAGTGCTGTCACGCATCTTTCCTGAAATAAAGGGGGTGAGAAAATCTCCTTTAGCAGCCATTTGGTCATTCAAGCAGCTGTGATTAGTTCCAGTAAGAATTAGGTTTTGCTCTTATTTCATTCAAGAAACTTCTCTTTCTCCCTGCTGCTAAAATCTGGACTGCTGGGAGAGAAAAGCGAGAAAGGCTGAGGCAGACACGCTTTTTCTCAGTAGGTACATGTAAGCTCTCCTCCCATGAACAGCTTCTAAAACTTTTGCAAGTGTGTTTTCCTCCTTGCCACCCATTCACCACTCCTCTGGAGCTCTTGTTCAAAAGACACACGCATTCCTCCACTTTTGGACAAGTTCCCCATACTTACCCACTGCTCCTGATAGACATATGGGTTCTCTAGTTTTATGTATGTTCTTACAATCTGCCAACCCACACACTGATAAAAAAGCAGGTCGTGAGTCACATGCACACACCTGTGTGGGTCTCTGTCTTGCCCCCAGTACTGTCACTCCAGTATCTGGATGCTCCTAGCACCTGACCAAGCTATACTTCTTTCAACCTTACTCCAAGGTCTCTCCCCACAAACACAAATTTTCAAGCTTTTTTTAGCTTTTCAGGCTGACCTTTTTTTCCTCAAAGGTACCTTGGTAATTTCTTTGTTATTACTTAATTTGAATGAAGGTTATCTAAAGCAAACTTGGTCATTGTTATTTTCTTCTATCAGCACTATCAGGCTTTGGGCAAACACCCCTCAGAATAGTTCAGGATATTCTGTTCACTCACTGATATTCCTGTTGTATCAGCTGTTGTTACCCGGGTCATATTATCAAGAAGGTGCCGTGCAGATTCCCACACACACTATTATATGAAAAAGGCCAGAGCTAGAAATCCTTTCCTCTCACTGTCCTGTGGAGGCAAAGGCTATGCAGTTTCAGCTGTCACAGACGTAGTTTTCTTACAAGATTACATCCATAGATTAGCCGTCAGAAGAGACTACGGCAATTATGAAAGAGGTATCTATATTGCCCTAAAATAGGGAATTTCTCATTTTACACATGCTCACCACAGTGTCAATCCTTACATGGATTTGGATTCTTCAAAGGCCAGAAGAGAAAACAGAAAGCAATTGAACTGGAAAAACTCCACCATAATACTGTCTTTGAAAACCAGCATGGATTTACAAGACAAGCATTTATTTTTATTTTTTTTACTGAAACTTCATTACAATTATTTCATAGATTTTTTTTTTAATCACAGGCAGAGTTCTTACTACTATCACTAATAAGCCTCCAAATAGCACTTCAGATCCTGAGATACTCCCATGCATTACGTGTGCTGCAAACAGTTACTGCAGGCTGGAGTACGGCTGTTGCAGAAACTGCTGTCCAGCCACAGGAAAATCTTTCTCTTGCGTCTTCACGTTGCTAATGAAGGACAAAATAGCCTCCAAGTATTTGCAAAGTGTTTGAAACATTGGTACTTACAAATCCCACCACCATCGCTGCCTGTGGAAAGTCTACCAAAGGAATGCTCCATCACACTGTAGCATTAGAAAAGTGTGTGGCTGAATTGGCAATGTGATCCTTTACTGCCTGGGTAAGGTTCTATTACCCAGTGAGAACGGGGACTTGCTCTATCAGCCACATGCAGATAAGCACTATGACTCCATCAGTTACTTTTGCCTGCAGTCTTCTTAGATCTTGGCCATAGGGAAGCCTATAAATACACAGAGGCATGACCCAGCATGTTATGACATTATACATACCCCTTCTGTCTCCTACATTTATTAAAGACAGTGTTTAGAGGTCTCATGATGCTTGTATTGCGTTTATGTGGCAAGGTGTCAGACAGCGGGGGCTGCAAGGGGAGTCTTTGTGAGGAGAGGATGGGGCTATCCTGTGCTGGACTCAGCCGGTTTCCAGACGGCTCCAACTAACCATAGGGCACAGCTGAGCCCTGCAGCCCCAATGGTGGCACCTCTGGGAGAATATATTTAAGAAAGGCGAAAAGCATTGTGCAGCAGTGTGTAAGGAAACAAAGTGTGAGGAACAGACCTTCAAGACACCAAAGTGAGAGAAGCAGGGGTTGGGGGTGTCTCACACACTGGAGCAGAGATTCCCCTGCAGCTCATGGAGATGATCATGGGGAAGCAGGTTGTCACCCTGCAGGATATGGAAGACCATGTTGGACATGATATGCACACTGCAGCCCATGTTGGACACCGTGCTAGAGCAGATGGATGTGCCCTGAATGAACTGCAGACTGTGGAAAAGCCATGCGGGAGCGGCTTTATCCTGAAGGACTGCAGCTCACAGAAGGACCCCCGCTGGAGCAGGGGAGAAGTGGAAGAAGGAGCAACAGATGAAGTGTTACAAACTAGACCACAACCCCTACTCTTCATCCCCCTGTACCACTTGGTGTGTTGGAAGAAAGAAGTAGAGGAGTCAGGAATGAAGGAGTGAGTTGAACCTGGGAAGAAAGAAGCAGGGGCAGCTGTTTTAGCTTTTGTCTTAGTTTCCCATCATTCAACTCTACTTTTAATTTATAATAAATTAATTTTCCTGAAGCTGAATCTGTTTTGCCCTTGATGGTATTTGTAATTGATCTTCCTGTCTGTATGTTGACCCATGAGGTTTTCTATCTTATCTTGTTGAGGAGGAGGAATCAGTGACTGGACTGGGTGGGCATCTGGCAGCCAGCCATAGTCAACCCACCACAGTGTTCGACCATGGACAAGTAAAGGATGATGCAAAAGGCAAGTTTGCAAAAGTGCAGAGATTTGCACATTGACAAAGGCAAAATCTTGTAACATGACAGGGTCATCCTGGTTGAAGCCATAATCCTCCCTACATAGCTTCTTTTTGCTTCCAGCCCTTGTACTCCTTGTTACTGAGCCATTCTGGAGGACTGAATACATGTGAAAATCACCTGTGGGATAGCCAGTTCTAATCCATTGATGCTTCAGGGTTTTGTTTCTAGGCCCTTTGTCCTACTCCTTTAAGAATGCTTTCTCTTTGCTGCCTTCTCTTCACCTGTTCCATGCCACGATATGGCACCTCCTCCTTCACCTTGCCCCAAATGTGTTAGTGCCTCCTTTTTTTCTGAACTCCGTTAGGAATTGCACATTCCTGTCTAGTGCCAGAAGTTTACACCTAGCACTACTTGTACCTTTGCTCATGCTGCTAGACCCATGAAACATGGGGCTTCAAACACACTGCCAAGTCCAAGATTATATCAAACAAGAGATCATCCTGGAGGAGCACCCAGAAGTATCCCAGAGTCGGCTACAACTCCTCGGCTCCCTGAGAATTCTCAGGATGCAGAACATGTATCTTATTGTAGCCTTCATCTAACTGCTGAATACAGTTCTGTATATAGAAGGCCATAAAAGTCTGAGATATTGTTCATAATGACTAAAATACATTTGTTACTGATGAAATGTGCCACCAGCACATAATAGAAGCATTTTAGTATGGTCAACTTATCTGTTTATAATAATTTAGTCTTAGAAAAACATCTTCCACTGTTTGAGTAGCATGTTTCTCTGAAAAGCACTCAGGAATTCACACCTTTGTCTTTCTAAACTGTTAATCCCAAACATATATAAATTCTACCAATTCTTGGTCTTGTTATCCAAGTGTGAGAGTCACTTTTATCATTAATTCTATGTACCGTGAACCGCAATGACTTCAAACAATACTATCAATAACAAGCACAAATAATTAGAACTCTGGCAGGGCTTCTGCTCATGATAAACTCACAGAATAAATGTTTTTCTTTCATGAATCGCAGGAACTTCCACCCAAAACCCCTCCTTTGTCTTTCACTGATCTGAGATGCAAATGCTAATGTCAGTTACTCAGGCTGATCCTCAGGTTGAACCTGGGGATGTCAGCCCACGGAAGCATCTTGAACTAACAACCACAAGCCAGAAAGACTCCAATATTTTTACATGTTAGTGACACAACTTTGTGTGCTGCAGACCACTATCATGTGCACCTCACAGGCCAAGAGCCACCTCACAGTTTCTAAACTTATGCCAAGAGTCCTCAGCAATCAGCCCAGACTCTAAAAGCCTGAGTATGTCTTGACCTGGGTCTAGGGCTCTAGATAACTTTAAAGTTGAGTTGGAGAACAAACTCCAGCTCTGTTTGTGGTTTGACAAACTGATACATGATGGGCTGTCACTCTGCTAACACCTTCTCTGTCTGATCAACTGCTGAAATGAGCCTACAGGCATAACTGCCATGACACATTTCAACAGGATTATCAAAAACTACATTTTCTCAAAGCTGAGCATACACACCTGTTTAAAGGGCCAAAGAAGCTGGCTCATGGCTGTCACCATGCTAGCTCCTCCTCCTCTGGTATTTTATCCTGAAAGGACCTCAAGCTGCATGGTCTCCCATCCAAATTCTTTGTACCCACCCCTCCCCAGACAGTCTAGCTCCTAAATGGCTTCTTTGGGAACCACCCCTTGGAATAAAACTCGTGTATCTAAAAATTTATGACAACAATAACAAAAAATTAAACTCTTGCTGCACAACAAGAAATGCCCTCTAATATAAAAAAACCCAAACCCCAAAGACAACAACAAAAAAAAATTGGGCAATTAAGAAATGTATAGAAAATAAATGGAATATTTCATGACTAGCAAAGGCCGATTCATGGGAACTGATCTGGCTGTAAAAGCCTGTTTTCTTTAAAAATAATGTTACTAATCAAATATAACACTATCCATCATCAAGTTGAATGAAAAGATACAACGAGGCAGAAAGGAATCTCCTCATTCCAAAAAACAAAATTATTTTTAGAAGAAAAATTCTTATATTTTTTAATGAAGAAAAAAAAACGTTCTATATCCCTTAAACATAAAAGTTTGTTTAGACTAGAACTGACTTATCTTGTCTTTTACAAAAAAAGGAGAGTTTTAATCACTGAAATTGAGTCTTCACAATCATACAAAAATGTACAATAGAAAGGACCCATGGAGGCCATCCAATCAAACCTCCTACTTCCAGCAGGGCTAACTTCAAGGTTAGGCCAAGTTGCCTAACCATAAAGCCATTTCCGCTCAAGTTTTGAAAATAACCAGAGATGGAGATGCTACAAACCTTCATTGATAGTACTCATCTCCACAAAAATATGAGTCTTTACTGTGAGGGATCAGTGATATTTTTTGTAACCTTGATTATCCTCTATGCTACCTTATACCGGTAATTCTCCAGCATTTACAAATACATGTCTCAATAGGGGTGATTAACCAAGGTACCACCAATTTTTTTGCTCTCAAATACACAGAGAACTTCAGAAAACAGCATATCCCCAGCAGTCTGACCAGCTAGGAATGATGGCTGGATATGCTACTTACTGATCTGCCTGGAAAAGGTGGATTAAGCATTTACTTAGAGAATGCCCTACACAAGACTCTTCCTCCTTCGGTTTTTCACCAAACTTTGTCTTCATAAAGATTGCAGGGAGGGAGGAATGGTGATTTCCGAAAGCTCTTGCACACAGTTTCCATAAAAATGAATTGCCTTCAGGGCTTTCACTACTCCTACCCCCTTCAACAACTACAGTCACTGATCTTAATAGTATAGCGTAAATTAATATCCTCATTTCCAGCAAACATTTGCAAGAAAACAGTGCTGTCTGTGTTTAACACTTCTCTCAAACTTTTTTGTTAGCAGAGAACACCGGGTGCACAGACTTTCATGCACATACACATTTTTAAAAGAATCAATATAGTAAGTCAATAGTTCTTATTTTCTGACATTGCAATTCAAGTTCCCATTTCTAATATTTCCCTTTGATACTGAGATTTCCTTTAATATTAGCTACCAAATACTATTTCATTTTCATGTGTCATGCACACAGTAAATATCTTAACTCCATCTAGTAATTAACATTTTAATTACTAGAATTTCAGACAAAGCAAGATACATTTAACAAATAAAATGGTTTCAGCTTTGCATCTCCCGTTACTCATCACACTGTGTATTCACTACATACAAGTTAACCCTAAGATCACTTACAGCTGAGGTTAATGTAATGGAACTGCAGTTTATCTTACTATTTTCCTCAAATTACTGTGGGGTTTTTTGTATACATCACTGCCAGATTCTTTGTAGTTTCCCAAGAAAATGTGAAGTGCTGACAGCCCCATTGTTCTGTCATTATGCCCTTATTCAATGCATAATACTCAGATATGTTCTATCATTTTTTTAATCTATTTTTTCCACAGAAGTGTTAATTAGAACTCCTACAGAGGTCCATTTTTTAATATCTATAACCAGGTACTTTCTTTATGTCATTGATGCTTGTAACAATAGAGATCTTCACTGTTCATGACAGAGGACTCAAGCAGGGAATCATTAACAGCAGTGTTTTCCAGGAGACGGATATTGGGAAATCAAACGCTCTGCAGTTTACAAAACAAACATTTAGCTATCACAGGGGAAAAAAAAAATCTCAAACACAAACACCTTTATATTATACCAGTTTCAAGTGCCCTTTTCCCCGTTTTTTTCCTCCATCTCTCACGATCATCTAATAACTTTGCACTTCAGTTTTAGGATTTTTCTCTTTCCCTAAATGCATATTGCTTACATTTGAGCACATACTCAGGCTGAACTTTGCTGCATATCAATACCTTTCCCAAATAGGGAAATGGGCATACAGAAAGGTCAGGTTGCACTTGAGTGCTAATCCTGCTAAGAATATATAAATAAATTCAACAAAATTAGTTTCATACTGGGTTTTCCATAATTTTCAAATCTCAATAAGCTGGAGAGGCACATGACCCTCCCCATAACAAACCCTAATCCCTATTCCACTATGCACAAGATGCTAACCCGTTCTTTACCAAAACCTCCATTCTCCAAAAGGTGGAAAATGCTTTCATTTTTGAGGCAGCTTCTCCCTATATGATCATTATGAATGTCTAGAGACAAGGAACTTGGATTCTTGTGAATTTAGGCCCAACAGCATCTGCTCATAATAATCTGCTTTCACCTAAGAGATGGCCAAAACCTTCTTTAGCCAAAAACTTGAGCAGTATATATTCAAAATGAAGAAACTAAGGAGGACAAACTTAGTAATACAATCATTCATGGAAAGAAAGTCAGTTCTACCCTCATTTGCGAAATTAAATTTTATGCCAGCATTTTAGTGTTCATCACATGGAGGTTTTCCAGTTCTACATATCTAGCTGAGGCTCCAGAGCCAGCCTCAGTAAAGACACCAAGAACTGCACCAGGCAGCACAGCAGAATTTCCAAGACATCCGAACCCTGAGATAATTCCTTTGTCCCCATAAATCTCCTATTTGTCTTAGATAAGAGTAAAAAATGTGCTTAGAAGGCAGCAGAGACCAAGTACACCAGAAAGAAATTCTGCTTAGTAAAAACATGCCACAGGGCACTACTACCTTTGTGTGCATAGCAGGGCTGGAAAGCTCAGAATCACTTTGGCTGCTGCCCTCTTGTTCAGCAGCTCTCTCGTGGTCCAAATGCAGACTCGCCTTTCTTACTGTTAGCAGCACCAGCTGTAGGACACAGCATAACCGAACCAAAGAACATGCAGTTTCTCATGCACAGCACAGCATACGGCCCATGGGGCAGGCATACCTGAAGTTGTGTTGGCTTACAGCAGACACCCCGAAAAAACAGTTTTTAGCAACAGAGATGCCCAACACAATTCTTTAAGTCTCATTGGTGAAATTTTCTTGCTTTCCTAATCTTTAAGCAGAAAGATCTCTGCCTGCATCTTTCCCCTAACAAGTAGGGTCCTACAAAAGTCTGCAGGGTCTTTGTACCCACAGAATACATTTAGCAGCAGGGACTAAAAGGGCAATTATTAACACCTGCGGGAAGCGTTAGGTACTGTTCCATAACAGGTATGCTGGGCTTTTCATCAGGATGGGGATCTGTAACACAAAACTTCCTTCATCTGCGGGTATCTCAAAACCTGTTCTGAGAACACTGCTCCAAATGATACTATGTTCCTGAGAAAGAAATGTGCTGAGGAAACAGGAACTAAGAGTGCCACCTACTGTTCTCAGTTAACCAGAGACTGTTGAATGCCAGTTTCTTTTCCTCACCTTGCTCTAGGCTCTGAAGTATGCAGAGCCTCACAACTAGCTGAACGACACCGGTTTTACTGCATATGCATTTTGACAACAACACTCTTTAAACTGTTTCTGGTGTTCACTGGGAAATGCAATTAAGCATTATTTTTTTTTTTTCACTGTAGCCTGTAGCAAGTACTGGGCAAGTACCAGTATCTGATTGTCCTGCCCTTCTATTTTTCCCTAGGAATCTGCTACAGGACACTGAAAAGCACATCCTAATGTTCTACCAGTTCAGTAACAGTCCATAAAAGAAATGCTTTCCTGTAACAACCTTAGCCTGATAGCAGCACTAAAACAAAATAGAGAGATAGGCCCTCAAAAAACCCCTGATATCTGCAAGAATATTGCACCAATAAGTAGTTAACAGATACTAAATCCAATATTTTCATTCTGCCTTTATACATCAAATAAAATAAACTATCAGATACACGCAGAAGTATTTCATTCCCTCAATTTAAACAGAAAAACAAACAAACCAACAAAAAAACCAAAACCGAAACACTAAAAGAAATATCACTCTGACTGTTTCCATGGAAGAAAACTCTCACAGTATCTTCAGGTACCAAATATTTTGCTTCAGGCCTTCTTCCTCAGACTGTTTTCATGAGTCTTTTTTGCTAGCTTACGGTCTCCAGTGAGGACAAACTTTGGACTCCTTTAGGTAATTTTAATAACATACTTACCCTGAACAGTTCCAGTGCATCTACACTAGCGGTTCAGTGAGCAGCATCACTTCTCTTAGGTAAGAATGTGCTGAGTATTGGTGCTCACCAGAGTTACAAGAAACACACTTCCAGCACACACTATGGTTTCTCTCCTAAACTAAGCAAAAAGCTTCACCCTGGGATGCAACCCAGAGTGCACAGTGTTAGTGGGGACACAAAGTACAGCCTTTAAAGCAAGAATTCAGCAACTCTGAAGTCCTTCTGCTATATGCAAGCAACAGTTCTGGAATTATTTATAAGCCTTGTTTGTCCTCTGCGCTTGAAGGAAATCCAAAATGATCAGGAATGTAATTGGAGATCAGTCACAAGCTTCTGGGCTTTCCAATAAAAATAAACGCCACAGCAGCATCTTCGTGGCGTTACCTCTGCAAACTGCTAGCTGACAGGCACAAACTCATACCTGGTCTTTCTATCTCCAAAGAGCACAACTTTTAACACAGTGTTTACCTCATCAATGTGATTGATCTTACACGACCACTACACCTTCAGTTCAGGAGAACCAAACCAAGGGTACCACCTTCACCTTGATTCTGAATCCAATCAGGGAAAGGACCAAAAGTTTCACTGGGAGGTTGAATACCTGATGGCAGTCTGCCAAGGTCACAAGGAAACTGATCTCTGCAGAGTCCCATCATACAGAATGAGTTTTGCATCAAGTTAGAAGTAAAAATGAAGGCAACATTTGAAAAATAGGGACAGAAACTAAGTCTCTGCTAAACCCAAGCAAATCTGCCTCTTACAAGGACATGAAGAATCTTATCTGGAAGAAGGAAAACAAGGCGACTGCACTATTCAATCGGTCATCTCTGGGAACTAGAAGAGTTCCAGAGGACCCCCTTGAGAGATATTCAAAGGCTTTGGAAAAAAAGAGATTAACCACCATCCCCAATGAGAACATCCCTAGGGAACATCCTAAGGTCTCAGCATTGGAATTACTGAAACAGAAGACACTTGTTGATGTTAAAGCTCTGACTTCGACTCAATATAGTACTGGTTGGAGATGGGAGATTCCTGTGGTTCATGAATTCTTGAAGATTGCCTATCTATTGCTTGTGGTGAAAGCCTAGACCTAATCTTTAAGGAAAAGATCTCTGCCTGCATCTTTCCCCTAGCAACAGTTAATGACACAATGAATCCACGTTTCCATGTAGCTGCAGTAGTTTGACTTAAGGGATAAAGGGAAAAGAAGGCAAAGCAGCTATTTTCATACTATCATACATTTAATGTGTTTTCATTAGAAAAACAGTGAATTTTCCCCTCCCTGCCCTTATGTGACTGTGTGTTACCCATACTCAGGTACATGCAGAATCTGAAAATATGTTAAGAGAGTCTGTTCTGAAGCCACAGACAGTGCTGTTAAGTGGGGTAAAAGTTAATTCCACTCCAGAGAAAAGAGCAGTAAGAAGGAAAGGATGCTACCAGGAAGACTGCAAAAAGGTGAATGCTGGAGGTGCTGTTTCCACACATCGCTCTGTGTGAGGTCAAGCACACAGAGAAGTACTATGCTGTAATGGATAATGCAGGCGCTGGAATATATTTTCGGTGAAGCCCCACCATATTTTGTCATTGTCCCTCCTCTGCTGTGCTTTTTCTTTCTCATTTTGTATCTTCTGGTATGCCATTAAAACACACTGCAGGGGATAATTGCAAATATTTTAATATTTTAAATATTTTGAAATATTTAAAAAACCACAAATGGCTACTACCTTAGTTTCTTGTAGCACAAGCAGGGCACAGGAGGATTGGACACAGAAAGTAAAAATGGGAGGAGGGATGGAGGAGAGCATCTCCAATTGTAGAATACTTTTCCAGGAAGGAAGGGGAGGATATAATTACCAGGCAGATACACATTTCTTGCTGAATTCCTCTATTTCAACAGAATCTAAGCTTTTTCCATCTAAAACCCACAGCTCTCAATATGAAATCGGTTACCTTTGCAATGTACATCTCTTCAACATGCCCTATGTACAACTGCTCCCATGACAATTTTTCTTTGCCAACAGCAATTTTAAAAAACAGATCCATTTTTATGTGCTTCACTGTCCAAATATCACACAATCCTGCAACTGCAAACATTAGCTCTGCAACTAAAAATTCTGCAGTAAGACCTGCATCTCTTTGGTCTGCAGCTGTAAAAACTAGTCTTTGCCCAAAATGCTCTATGCAATCTGCTTCTTGCACTCATCATTGACTTGGAATTGTCTATGCAATCCGGCCTTTCCAACAAGTTTTCTAGACATGCTGTGTTTTAACTTCCTCAACATTTTTTTGCTGATTTGACTTGCATACAGTTCCCCTTCCAGTGTCTCAGAGCTTCCATCCACAAATTTATTCCCTGTATGAGGAAGATGGTTCAGGTTTGAGAGGAACTTCAGATCTCTGTCCCTACCTCAGGCACCTACGAAGTTTAAAGAGCAAGGTTCCTTTTCTCTGCAGGAAACAGTTTCTCTCCTTTTCCTGCACCTCTGTGCAGGACACCTAATAAGGATGTGTATCTCAGCACAGTTGGGAAACCCTCATGACTCAAACTCTCTGATGATTTCACCAAAATTGCTGACACAGGAGTGTCATATAAAATCCATGTACAGAACAGTATCTAAAACCTCCGTGACAATCTCCTGTCAGCACTGGTGTGCTACTATGGAAGACAACCTTGAATTAAAATACATCTAATATCACAATGCCTATGAACGTGGTGTGTGAACAAGTCAAAAAACCATCATCACCACAGTAACATCCCCAGCCAATCAGGAATGGACCCACAAAACCTAGGGAAATATCTCAATCGTAAGGGAATGACATTGTGGAACAATTCATGAATCCGTAAAACTGCAAAACAAGCTGGAGGAGGATTGACTGCTTCTCAACCCTCCTGATGGAAGATGTTGTAGCGGAGTTCCCACACCTGTGCCAGAAAACTGCAACACACGTCACATTCTGTTAGCACACAGGTCCCATTCTTTTAGCACTCAGATAGTGAAGGTGAGCCTATAGGGCTTATCATGTGTGTGCCTTTACTTCTATTTCCAGAGATACAATCTTACCTAACGTGCTCAGATGGTCTGAGCCAGTTGGTCAAACCACGCCATCAGAGGTATGGACTGTTAAGGGTATGCAAGACAAACACCAGAACATGATGATCACACACAGCTCCAAGATCAATAGGTGGATATACTGTCCTTCTAGCTCTTGGCTTCCTTTGTTCCCGAATTACCACTGCTTTTCCAGAGGAAGATAATAGGCAAGAAGCAGCAGGAGTCCCTAAGTACAAAATTTATATCAAGAGTTCACTCTCAGAGATGAAAAGGCTGAGATGTCTCAGAACAACGGTATGCTAAAAAAAAAAAAGGTCTCTTCCAGTTGCTGCTCCTGCTCCTGCTGCTCTTTGCTCAACGCAGCACAGACTTCCCCTCCATGAAGAATGAAGGGCTACAATGTGCCATGAGGGCATGCCTTTAAGCAAAAAATAAAAAAATACAATGCTGACATCAAGTTCTGGAGTCAGATCAGATACAGTCATGAACGTTGCTCTGCACATCCTAAATGCTTCTATTCCTTCTCACTTTTTTACTACAAAACCTCTGTTGATACTGAAATGCACTGTATTATGTGCCAGGTGCAATGCAGTCACACGCCAAAGAAATGTAAAGTGTTTAATTTCCATACGATCCTGTGGAATGACACAAAGTGGTACTTCTGAGCTGAAAAACTATCAATGCAGCCACTCTGAGAGAAGAAAAACTTCAGAGGGATTCAAAGAGAACGTAAAGTGTATAATTAAGAGGAGGATCTGAGACTGTCAGGACTGCTTTTGGCTTGCAACTATGTTTAGCCTCTTCCACCCTGACTGGACAAAGACCCCAAGAGAAGTAAAATCTGGTTGTTTTGCCAGAACAGAGCAAGGCTTTGAAAGAATTCTGATGAGACCTTGGGTGGGATTAGTAAAATAATTTAATAGGCAGTCATGTTGGTAGGTAGAGAACAAAAAGACATTTGCATTTCAGACTGCCTGTACGGTTTGGGAACAGCAGAGGAAGAAAAGTAAGCCTAAAGAAGCCTGCAGCTATTCTGCACTGAGGAAAAAAACCTGACAGAAAGTGGATGAGAGAGATGAAGTTATGGGAATAAGATCCTGGAAAAAAAAAACATACAAAACCATCTATTTCACTTCCAGGCTAATGCAATATTGTTTAGTGAACACAAATAAGAAGTTGATTTTTTGTTCAAATTGTGGAGTCGTGGAACCAGAATAATTCAGGTTGGAAGGAAGGTGATTCCAACCTCTTGCTCAAAGGAAGTTCTACAAGGCAAGACAAGGCTGCTCAGGGCTTTATCCAAATGGGTCCCGAAAACTTCCAAGAACGGACATCCCCCAACCTCTTTAGAAACCTTTTCCACCATTTGATTGTCCTCAGGGGGTAAACCCTTCCCTAACATCCAGCCTAAACTTCTAGTTTCAGTTTATGCCCGTTGCATCTCATTCTCCTTCAACACCACCAGAAGAGCCTGGCTCCATCTTTTTGATAAGTACTGGCAGGTCGCTATTAGGTTTTCCTTAGAGCCATCTCTTCTCGAGGCCAAAAAAAAGCCCAGTTCCCTCACTTCCCCCCCAAGACAAATGCTTCAACCCCCTGAACATTTTGATGGCTCTCTTTTGAACTTTTTCCAGTTTATCATTATCATCCTTGTATTTGAGGTACCCAAAGCTAGATGCAGATGTGGTCTAATGAATGCTGAATCCCTTAATCTCCTGGGTATGCTGTTAACACAGCCCAGGAGACTGATGGCACTGTTTGCTGCCAGGACACATTGCTGGTTTATGTTCAGCTTTTTCCCCCAGGTCACGCTCAGCAGTGCTGCTCCCCAGCCAGTCAGTCCCAGTCTGCATCACTGGGAAATCAAAATTACAGAGCAATGGAGGTCAGACCTCTGGAGGTCATCCAGTCCAACTCACTTTCTCAAAAGGTTAGACGAAATGGTATCCATCATCAAAACCTGAAACCCATAAATGACATACACAAACCAATCCACATGAAGTTTTAAATTCTATTTCTAAAGCAATCTTTAAAACACTATTATCATTAATATTATTAATAATCATCATCATCATCCAAGTACGTCATAACCAATAAAAAATGGTACTATAAAAAGGTGAAAGAGACAACAGTAGATGCAAAAGTAATAGAGGCACTCAAAAATAATTATTAGATAACGGCAAGGACAGGGAAAGTGAAGGATTTTAGTTAAACATTTATTAGAATGAATACCAGACCCAGGCTTACATCAGTTGCATTGGGAAGCAAATGCGAATTTAAGACAGCTTTTGAGCACAACCATGAAATTAAGGATAATCTTCAGGGCAGATAAAAATGATGGCCTGGAAGTGACCACAGCAACAATGATCATCCAAACTCCTCTCACAGTCTCGGTTCATTTTCATACTGAAACTGCTCATGCCTCTCAAAGCTCTGAAAAGACTATCCAAGGCAGTCAGACTGTCAGCAGACTACTCTACCAGAAGCAGGCTGGGAGCGAGGCAGATAATATTCAGTTGGGGTCTGCACATCTTATTCTGCTGACTCAGATCATGCCCTTAGAACGAAGGGTCCCATGGCTGGTAAAGAAGTAGCAGGAATCAGTGGTTCACCCACCCTGCCTGGTAAAGGCAGTCACCCACCACTGACTGAAGTGTCAAACACAAGAATCGCAAAAACACAGTGGAAAGCCTTCCAACTCCATCTCTGAGTATATCCTGTATAAAACCATTCCCTCCAAAGATCTTCACTATATCTGCCCAGATCCATCTGATGAACTGAATCCCACATGAAGTAGTGAATAAAAGTTATGTAAACTTTGCTACATTTCAGTAACCTGAGTTAACAGTTTGGAACTATAATGGGACAGGGATACTCAGGTACTTTGCTTGCTTGCCAAGGTTTCAGTTGCTAAGGTTGATGAACTTCTGTACCTAGTGGTTCACTCTGGTCACAATTTCTTGAAAGCTGTCATCTGGCAAGGCTGTGGTCACACATTCTCACTGTAAGTAACAATCCATGAGACAAACCAAGGAACAATGGGCCAACACACCTGTATGGTGTAGTCAACAAGGCAAGTGCTCCTGAAAACAATACCTTGTAAGAATTTCTGGTTTTGCATTCAGAGATATCTGCCTGGAGATCAAGCTCAGGGACACACAAATTAAAACCTAAGCCTCATCAACTGCCAAGAAGACTCTCAGAAACCGAGTGGCTGTAGGTCAACGTGCTTGTTATGGCCCCAAGAAACTGTTTAAATTGAGATTCTTGCAAATTCTTTAACCCAAAAACAAACTCCAACCTTTGATAACTCAAAATCCCCATCCCTCATAAACAAAATCCACTTTACAATGAAAAACATCCTGCAAAGAAAGGACATTGATATATCAAACGCAAAGAATAAAATGCTTTAGGAAACGGTTTGCTCAGCACAGGGACATCAGAAACATATTTAATTTTTCAAAGGTATTTTAAGTATGATTCTTACATTGAAACTAAAAATGCATTACCATAAACCCAAACCTCTATCTTAGGATCTTAATGAAGCAAGACCATTAAAAATTATCAAATTATCTGCTAATTCAAAGACCCATAATATAGAAGAAATTAAGCATTCCCCATGCTTGTAGGGAACTTGAAAAACAAAAGTTCTTTTCCATTCTCATGGAGAATCAGAGCTGCATTTCCTCAGCAGCATACAACTGGCAATTCCTGCTGCAGCACATCTAGGGCTAACACTGGAAACATAATTTAGCATTTCAGATTGAGATTCCCTCGTAACCAAGCTTTTTTCCCACCCAGTTTGTTTTTTCAGCAGCCTAATGTTAAAAATAGTATCTGATTTTAGATCCTTTCCTATGTAAAGCAAATTAAGTTTTTAGTTGCTAAAAGGGAAAAAAAGTTCCTCTTACCAATCTCCTTTTTTTTTATTTTATCTTCCATCTAGTCTATCTGGATAATACTGTAGTGTAAAAAGAAATTACATAGTAATCTTAATCTCTGAGAATTACACAGAAAACTGAGACTGAGTTTTAGAAACTACCTAAGTTACTTATACTAACGAAACCAAAAATATTTTTATATTATCATTGGTACTGTACATTTCTGGTCACTAGAGTACTTTTAAAATTCAGATCTAAATGTAGCATACTGGCTCTGTGAAGAAGCTGTAAAACGACAAAGCATTTTTTCCCTATGAAAGAGCAATGTACCTCTTTGCTACCTTTTAAGTATCCTCTGTTTCACATTTCATTCTCCACTAGAAATAAATGAATGGTAATCTATACCATGCAACGGTAACACTTATGTATCTGCTACCACCTGCTGACAAACAGCATTATTGACTTTATCCTAGTCAGTCTTAACAAGCTGCTCCTATTTCCCTATAAGAAAGTTTCCATGGCTGCCACAGTGGCTTACAGTAAAAGCTATGTGATAATTTTTTTTTTTAATACAGTATGTTGTAGCCATAATAAGCCACTAATTTGCTATCCACCCATCTTGTCTGCACCAGAGATTCACTACCGATCTGCATACTCCACTCAGAAAGCAGCAACTATTTCCTTCATTCACTGAAGCCCATCAGCTATGCCAGATGGCTACTGTAGTCAATTATTGTGCAACTACAAGAAACTGATTCCTCGTTTACAAAAAATCCGAACCCATTGAGTTATTATATTAGCTGTAAGACTTTCCAAATGACAAGTCAGTTTCTTCCAGTTTATTTCCAATCTACGTTGTGGAACTGAAACATCTCTTTTCCCCCAGTCTTAAAATAAACAGCAGAATGGTAGTAGAAATTACCACTTTTGCATCACCTTACCAAAATTTACAATTATTTAAGTAAAGCTGTCTCTAGGTTTCCATATATTATTGTTGCTGAGAAAAAGATTACCAAAAAACCTACAGCAAAACAGAGAAAAACGTCTCAGTCTCAGGTATCTCACACTACATTGCAGAAGCGTGACAGCAAAAAGAGTAGTTCCCAGTGATGGCCTGTATTTAACCACGTTAGACTAAATGAAGAAAAGCTTCTGTAATATTTAGTTACACATGCACTTCCAAATATTTTGAAAAAAATCCAAAGGCTCAGAAAAAATAATTTAATGAAAGCAGAATGTGGAGCTGTGGTACGACAGCATGGTTTTCTTGACAAAGCTAATCCTATTAAGTTTCATTATGCCATTATGCCTCCTGGCTTACTTGATAAATCTGAGCTTGAAATCTCTGTTGAAGCATGATAGGGCTTTAAGAGCGGTCAGTTCTTCAAGACTTATATGTATTTAGCAAAAAGAGTTATAAATTAGAGGTTTAACCTTTTAAGTGTCTTATTCACTTTCCACTGTACTGTAATTATTATTTTTTTCCATTTGGCCAAAGAATTTTTCATTTGATTTAAGTTCATGCATGGAGTGGTCAAGTGGAGGGTTTTGTCAGAAAATTCTGACAAGAGCTTAAAACTCCCTTTTTCCTGCACTCCCATCCCTAAAGCAGAGTGAGTATTGCAGAGGGAAGCTCAAAAAGACGACAGTAATCCAAGCTGCCCAGAATGCCCCAACATCAGCCTGCGTCCACTGAGCAAATAGTGACAAAAAACACTCTCCCACTAGCTTTCTAACCTTAGGGCCAAGTACTAAAAACATAGCTAGAGCCTTTCCACCCTTTTCTGAAAAGTCAGGGTTAGTTTTGAGAAATACAATTTCAGTCACAGAAGCAGGAGAGGTGATTCTGACCTCAGGCCACCATCAAGAGAGTCAGACAGACGGCTTTGGAGAGACAGCTTTGTTTGTCCTCCTGAATCACAGAATTGCCCGAGTTGGAAGGGACCTCTAGAGATCATCTAGCCCAACTGCTAAAGCAGGATTGCCCAGAGCTCATTACTCAGGACGGCATCCAGGCGGACCCTGAAAATCTCCAAAGGGGACTCCACAACCTCCCTGGGCAGCCTGTTCCAGTGCTCTGTCATCCTCACTGTAAAGAGGCTTTTTCTCATATTTGAATGGAACTTCCTACGTTCCAGCTTGTGCCCATTGCCCCTTGTCCTGTCACTGGGAACCACTGAAAAGTCTGGCTCCATCCTCCTTCAACCCACCCTTCAGGTACTACAGGTATCATTAATAAGGTCTCCCCTCCGCCTTCTCTAGGCTAAAAAGTCCCAGGTCTCTCAGCCTTTCCTCAATAAGGGGCTCCAATCCCTCAATCTTTGTTGTCCTATGCTGGATTCTCTCCAATAGTTCCCCGTCTCACTTGAGAGAGGTAGAGCCCAGAACTGGACGCAATATTCCAGTTGTGACCTCACCAGTGCAGAGCAGAGGGGGAGAATGACCTCCCTCCACCTACTGGCCACACTCTTCCCTATGCAGCCCAGGATTCCATTGGCTCTCCTTGGTAACAAGGGCACATTGCTGGCTCATGGATAGTTTACTATTTACCAAGACCCCCAGATCCTTTTCCTCAGATCTGCTTTCCAGCAGATCCACCCCTAACCTATAACGGTGCCTGGAATTCTCCCTTCTGGGGTGCAAGACCCTACACTTGCCCTTGTTGAACCTCATTAGGTTCTTCTCCACTCAACCTTCCAGCCTGTCCAGGTCACGCTGGATGGTGGCACAGCCCTCTGGAGTCACAGCCCTCCCAATTTGGTATCATCAGCCAACTTGCTGATCTCCAACTCCCCGACCCGTCCCCTGCCCCGCGGCGGGAGTCTCGCGAGAGACCGCCCAACGGCAGCACGGGGGCCATTGGGCGGTTTCTCGCGAGACTTCCGCCGCCGCGATGGAGCAGCCGCTAAGCGGCCCGCCGGGGCTCTCTGCCATCCTGGCGGGAAGGTGGGGGAGCTGGGGGCTGG
>VZTM01018550.1:53834-68424 GCA_013400555.1 Jacana jacana
CTGGGTCTCAATGAGGTATATCTTCTTGTTCTATTTTTGTATGATCTTCAAAGACCTGACATCTCTCCTACGTATCACTGTCAGTTTTGTATAAACACATCCATTTTGGTAACTTCAACATGTCATAATATTTTAGAGACAGATGCAGAAAAGTATAATGAGGAGTATTGTATGATATTAATTACATGTAACTGATGTGCATTTAACCTTTTTATTCCAGGGCATTATTCAAATAAGGCTGTGCCAGTTTTAAGAAACCTTTGCCTTCTAAGACATTTTGCTTTAATTATTCATGACAGTACTATAATACTAATAGTATAATGTTTCATTTCCTTTTTCAGTGGAAGTACATCCTACCTAAAAGGTGGCAGCCTGGGTAGGTGGGTAAAATTCTGATTGATCAAATGTGTACTGGATTTCCTGAATTTGCAGTTACACATTTCTAAAATTCCTGCAACTGAAGGGGAAATAAAAATTTGTGCTATTGCTCAAAAATAGCAAATGAGCCCTTCTGAAACATAGCACTGGGTGAATACTAAAATCTAATTCAAATGCCTGCAAATTGTTCATTAATCAATATTTCTAATAGGATAAAATTAGTTTATTGTAGATTCTAATTTGAGATTATTCATAAGGATCCAGTGGCTGGATTTCTTTATGCTGAGCACACATAGCTAAGATATGTGTATTCAATCAATTTCAGATGCCAGAGATTCCACACTTATATGTAAGTTCTCTGTTTTCTGTTGTTTTAAGTAAGACTTTATGTTAATTTACTTAAAATCCAACACCTCTTCTCACTTAAGTCAGGAATGGACCCGAACAGTCAGTTCAAAACAACAAAAATAAAAAGGAAAGAACAGTATCCCAATGAAGATGTCTCTTTTTCAGTGCTCAAATTCTTCTCCTGCTGACTTAATGAATCTGCCTGTCTTTCTCAGTCCTCCTTTGAATCACTGATCTGGCCTGGTTTGCCTGCAGGATCACACAGAAGAGCTATGTGGACAACGGCACGTTTGTTACCAGCACAGGTGAAAAATGAAGTAAACATCTAAAATATGAATGTTGGAAAACTAAAATGAGATTCTCCCTCCCTTTCTATTTTCTTTTAATGAAGTCTCATTTTCACAACTTACTGGTAATGCTTCATTCTAATTATAATGTGTTCTTTTGTGTTCAGTTACAGAAGCCTATTTCTTTTGTAATGTTTCCTATCTGTGTAATTTGACCAGTTACCTCCTGAGAGTATTAAATAAAAAGTTATGATTTTCTTGCTATTTCCTTGTCACACTTTGTCTGCTTTTCTAGAAATCTTATAGACCTGACCTTGTAAAGAAGCTATTACTCTGCTGCTATTGCACTGAGCACATTATTTCTTCTTGTGGTCTTATCGGGAGGAATACAAAGATGCTAGAAGCTAAAGCTGATAATGATCATGTAAGAAAGCAAAACTTCCCTGCTAGCCTCACTAAAGAGAATGGGAATAAAAGTCTTGTGGGCTTGTCTCTGTTGGTTCTGGGTTTTTTTAACTCAATGCATCTGTATCTCTTCATAATAAATGCTATTTTTTTCTAAAAAAAAAAAAAAAAAAAAAGAAATATCATGTTATAACTTGCCGATTTAAGCAACATTTCTCAATGTAATTGCAATCACAATTTTCTTCCATCACAATTATGTATTTCAGTGAGGCAGAGATCAAAAACTTTGGAAAGGATTTTTGGAAAACAGTAGTGAAATTATGCAAATGGCTGAGGTAATCACAAGATTTCCTTCAAACATCCTTGCTGAAAAATTGCCTGTCTCCCTCTTAGCCATGGAGTATAGCAATGGCTGCTTCTCTAGTGCCATAAGTTTACCATACTAGGGAGCGAACCTTTCCCCTGAGCTAGTGGTTTCAGACTTGCTGGTGTTCATGTGGGCTTTAGCACATGTGCACAGGAACAAACTGTCCTCTTAACAGCATCCAGGTTTTCTTGCAAAGCTGAGGTTCAGATTGGAGCCTGGATGCCACCTTGCCCCTATGTGGAGCCCACAGTTGGGGATCAACCCCTAGAATTACTCACAGCAGCCTGACGCATCCGGTGAGCTGTTTCAGAATTCTGTTCTTGCTATTGGGCGACCATCTTCCCAAAACCACTGTTGCACAGATAACGATCTGAGGATGCACAGAAGAAGGCAAGAAACAGTTTCATTGAGTATAATCTGGTCTTATTCACCTGAAGGTTGTGGCAGTATTTTCTGCTGGCTTCAGTGCATCCACACTTCTACTTACTGTGCTTATTAGAGCTCCAAAATGTGCTGTGAGGTTTCAACAACTCTCCCAATATAGAGGGGATCAGCTGAAGGTTTATAATTATGCAAATTGTCTGAATGAAAGCAAAACATGCCAAGTGGGAAGAATATGAACCGTACAGGCAAACTAGGCTAATTTAAGCTAATTTAATTCACAGCATTATCAGGAACACCACAGGATGTAATATGGGTGGCCTCTCTTCAAGTAGAGAACTAGAGCACGTAAGAGCACATGCAAGTTATTAACACAGTCTCCTTGTCACCTGGGACTATGCTGAGAGAAGTGGTGTTTTGGAGGCATGAGTGTTTTAAAGAAAACTGCATTCAGACATGACCAATAAAATAAAGCACTGAAACATTGATACTGTTGCAAGACTCTGGATGTTTTAAGTATCTGTGCCTAGCAAAATCATTTCCTCCAGAAAATAGCGTCACTAGGGGGTAATCAAATCACTCTTGCAGGTGATAAATCTGTGGAAGTATCACCTCTACTGAGGTCCAGGAGACAATACACCATTGTCACTCCTGGCTAACAAGCCTGGAAAAGCAGAGATGCTACAATGTACACAGAGACAGCCCTGATCAGGAGACATTGACACACTTAGTTTGGAAAAACGATGTGAAAATCTGATCAACCGGCCCTAATCAGCACCTATATAACCATAAACTGTACCTTATAATTTATGTGTTGCCCTCTGCTTTTTCTTCATAGATTTTAATTCTAACCTTTTATTTACTTCAGAAAAAACAACTGATCACCTATTGACTGTGATCAAAATAAAGCAGAAAGGAAAGCAAAAGAGAAGCTGTTCCAGTCAATGAATTTAAACACACATACACCATGAAGTAAATTTCAAAGGCACTGTGGAAGTTGAATGCACATTGTTCCACAAACACTCCTGGACAGAGTATTTGTTAAAAGTGAATTTACTGAGATTTTTCCATAGGTTGATGTTCACATTGATGCTCATCTGTCAAACAGAATGGCTGGTTGCAAAAGGAAGGTGATTTAAACCTTTTTCCATTAGAAAAAGTTTTATCTGAAAATTTTCAACTGATTCTAGTAAACCCCAGGTATACTGACCTGGGTGAGACAATACATGTAGGATTCAATACATTGTTCCAAGAACTTGGTGTCAGTCCCCTGCTGGGCAGAGCCAAAAGTAATTAAAAAGGAGAACGGGGCTGTTACACTTCATTGGCATAGACTCTCACACCGCGGCACACAGAAACGTATTAGGATGAGCAGTTGAAGGATCAAGTCTTAGTGAAGAACAAAACCTTAGTGGCAGCGTCTATCAAACTGTGTGAGACGAGAATAGCAATGTCTGAAACCATTAAAAAATAACTGTGTGCTAGGACTCTCCAGCAGAAGAATCGCTATGACAAGACTGCCAACCCTCATTGCAAGCAGGAGAGCATGAATGCAAGCACATCCCCTCTGACAGCCCACCATGTGGCACCTGTAGCATCCTACCTCAGGTGATACCACCAAATGTCACTCTGCTGTTCCTTCTAGTACCCACACTGTGTATAGAGATATATTAGCCCGCTACTATCTCCAGTTCAAGGTTTAACAGAAAGGGCACTTTTACTGTGTGCACAGACTGGGCCAAGACGAAAACCTTGGGCTCAGAACCTTGGCCATAGGAGGAGAACTTTGTCTCCAGACCCAATGGCAGAGGCTGAAACAGGACTGCAGTGCTCAGAGCTGGCTCCTTCCTCTGACGCCATTGCTGGTATCCAGCCATGGTGCACAGCTTCTGGTTGGCATCCCACTGGACTCCACGGAGCACTGCTGAGATGCACTTGCAACTCCTCTGGGAATGAATTTAATTCAGTGTTCTTGAAATGATGGCAGGGCTCTGACACAGAGGTTTTCTTACACTGCTGAGAGAGGTGCTAAAGATTTCTGTTATGTAATGCTGGGTGTCAGTTCTGTGCTACGTGATTATGAGAGGATAAGGTGTGTTGGGTCTGGAATAAGGGCACCACCAGTCCTGACAATCCCTGTCTGGCCCCACTATGGCCTTCCTCCATCCTACCCACAGCTCAGCATCCCCATCAGCCCCAAAAACACCACAGCAGAAATGGTCTTCAGCTTCCCACAGCCTGGCCAAAAGAAGACAGACCCACCCTTGTCCTCAGGGTGGTGGTCGATGCCTGGGGCTGGGGCTGCCCTGGTGCCACTCCCTTTCCCCCCCCTTCCCCATTCTCCCCCCATTCTTGCACTTTGTCCAGCCGTGTCACTTAGGCAGTAGAAGTTCCTGCAAACCTTGCTTTCCCCATGTCCCTAGTGAAACCTGTTTGCAACAGTTTTGCTGGCAACTCATTCTCACATAAGAGTTATGTCCTCTTCCGAATCAGTTCAAACACCCCACTGTCAGCCACTGCTTGTAACAGCATCTTCCAATCTTGCTCTTTGTAAGAACTGGACCACAAGAGCTGGATCCAAAAGCTTGAATTAACAATCCCATTTCATTAGCTTATAGCTACAGTCATAAATCTTTATTAGTAGTCAAGAGACAAAAAAAAAAAAAAAGGGATGCACTATGTTCAGCACAAGGAATAAAAAGTATCTATAAAAAATTTATCTCCCACCCTCATGTTCCCAGTCATGTTCATAAAATGAGGCCATGAGGCAAACCAAACACAACTGCCTAATTCTGCTTAGTCCTTGAGTTGGAACTCAAGTGCTCCAGAGAAAAGTTTTGATGGAGCTCAAGAACTGATGAGAGAGCCACTGTTGTTCAGAGATGCAGTGCTGAAACTTCTCAACAAGAATCATCTCCTCAGCTTACAAAATGTTCAAGTAATCCGCCGTGATCATCCTGCTGTCAGTTAATAAAAATCAGTTTGTGTGCTAACAAGCACCTTGGGCACAAGAACACTAGCTTAGTAGTTTTAGAAGAAACAATGGATACTAACATTATCAACTAGGCAAATTATTGCTTTTTTCAGATTTAATATATATGGTCTTTATTTAGTTTACACCAAATGATAGGAAAACATGTGTTGGAAAGGAGTTCTGGATGTCATATAGTTCAACCTCTACTCAAAGCAGTGTTAGAACAAAATTAAATCCATCTGCTCTGGGCTTGTCTAGTTGAGTTTTGAAAACCTCTAAGGTTGGAGATTTCACAGTATTTTTAGGGAACTTATTTCAGTGATTAACCCTCTCATTGGAAGATTTCTCTTTTGAAGTCCTGCAGTACGTCTTCAACAGTTTCAGAAAGTAATGAAAAAGAAAACTGGAAAAACCCGGGATAAATCAAAGCATTAATTAAAACAAGTGTTTCAAATACACATTTACTTCCTGTCTATCTTTGAACTATAAAGAAGCCAAACAAACTCCAAGAACAATAAACAAACAAACAAATGAAGTGTTCTGAATGAGTTCTAGCAATCATTTTATTTGACTGCAAAAAAAAAAGTTTTATTTTTCCCTGCAAGAAAAAAGAATATATTTAAATTAACGAATACTGAAAAACAGTTATTCATGCAACCATCTACATTATTTTGATAGTACTGATATTACCCACAGAACAATTGTGTTGCCTTCTGTGTCCAGGACCATATTCTGGGCTTGAGTAATCCTATTAGTAATATATAAGGGTTTTATGAGTGGTTTTTTGTGAATACTTCAACTTTGTAGTTCAGACTTAGTGAACTGCTTAGGGATCAGCAAAAGCAGGATCATTTTTTCATATGAATTTTGCAATCATAAGAAACAGAATTAGTAAATCAAAGTATTGGAACATCTGCAAATCATATGAAAACAGCAGACAATGTTCAACGAGGGTGGGACTGAACACGTTGTGAAAGGTGGTACTGGAGTTCAAAATTATCTTGTTGAACTGGAAAAATAGTCTTAAAATACTGTGATATTTAACTAAATAAAATTGAAACTCCACTTGGACAATCTCTTTCAGTAATACAGAGTAGAGAACTGTCAAGCTAGCACTTTTATACAGGAAATATTTAGAGATTATAATGGCCATGATACAATGAACGTAAACCCAGCGACATGTTCCTCTAGAGGTACAGGTGAGCAGCCTGTAGCATATAAAGACAGTATAGCCTGCATGACATAAAACAGTCTTTCTTCCCACTTCAAAATGGTTCCCTCAGTTGGAGTGTTATGCAAGTTTAGAGCTCTGCTCTTTGTGAAATAAATTGAGGAGTTACTGAATGGAAGAATGAGAAGTCTGAGACAAGACATGAAAACACTCTTCAGATCTATGAAAGGCTACTGAAGAGAGGAAATAAATGAGCTGTTTTCCCCTTTGGAGTTAAAACAGGCTTAAATTGCAATATAGTTTAGATTAGATTTAGTAAAAAAATGTTGTCTAAAATCTTACCTTTCTAGAATGTGATGCTATTCTGGCAAGTTCTACCAGACGGCATATTAGAAGCTGTTAAATCTTTCCATCATTATAGCAGACATTGCAGTAATTTAATTTCTGAAATGAAATCCGTTTGTTTCCACGGTCTGATGATTTGTGTCCACATGTCATTTCACTCCTAAGGAGGCTCTGAGTACTCTGATTACTCTGGCTTTATTAGCAATGTACTATGTGAAACCGTGTAACATACACTGTCTACTCTACATAAAGCAATATAATTTTTCAAAATTCAGAATAAATGGATTAAGATATCTTTTTTTAACACTCCTGCTTTGAAATTGTATTAGTTTTTCAGCTTCAACATTCAGATTTATCACACTTCCAGTCTTTTCTAAATCAGAATTATATTGTAACATATTTGCATTTTATTACATACTTGCATATGTTTGGATTTAAGGTTCAGAGCAGTACCTAATCTGCAAGTAACTTCTGAAAATCATAACTCTCTCTAGTGCTAACTGCAACTAGGACTGGCTAAAACTCGTGTGCCTAAGAATTATATTAGTGCATCTACCTATTGTACACATACTTTAGAAGATCCAGCAAATAATGATGCAGTGGAAAATGAGGTGCAAATCACACTGGGAGCTGCAAGAAAGGATCAGCTACATTCTGGAGATTTCTGAAGGTCTGAGATAAGAAGAGCCTTGCAATCTATCCTTGAAGGCTGCCTCTCTCTGTTCACTGGAGCTGTGGCATGCCGTATCTAATGAAGCAGTGAGTCAGGGGCATGAGGGTAGTAGAATGCACCACTTGGATGTTATTACTAAAATCACTCAGCTTCCTTGTTGGGACATGAGTCATCATAGTCACAGATTGTGGCATCTTACAAATTTCTCATTGCTTATTCTTCAAGCCCATCAGTTAAACGTGTGGTATGACTGATTTTTTTGTTGGAGGGCCATACTACACTAAGAGGACTCCAAAGCAAAAAAAAAAGTAGAAGAAAGCATAATGTAATCTCACCAATCTAAATTAGCAAAGAAAAGTTTCTGAAGTGCATCTGCCTCCTAAAACAAAAGCATAATCTTCACTGCCAGTGTGACATCAGCAGTGTTGGTACCACATGCTTCCAAACAATAGAAAAGGGAAAAAGAAAACAATTCCTACCCAATCTCATAGGGAGACTAAGAATCAACACTCTGTCACTGAGAGTATGCAGGGTTGCTGAGAAGTCTGCCAAAACCTACTCAGTCAAATCAGTCAATGCTTCCCTCTCACAGTGACATTTACAGCAAATCCATGAATTCAGAGGAAAACAGTTATATGAAAATTGTTTTCCATAGCACCCCATGTAGAAGTAGAGTTGTAATGGCCAGACCTCTTTACTGCTAAGCGATCGATTTAAAATCATCCCACCCAAGGGAAAACATTAATAAACTGTTCCAATAACAAAACCTGCTATGTGGCCCATATTAATTGGCAACCCAAATTAAATGGGTAAAAATCACCCAGAGCATGCAAAACAGATTTATTCTCTAATGAAACTGATTGTTATGAATGAAATTGCTGTTACACTAGCAATTTCTGATTTTAAACTTACATACACTGGATAAATCAAAAATAAATTGCAATAGTTTCCATGGAAATGATAAAACGGAGTAGATTACCTAAATAAAATAGGATACGTATCTTGTACTCCCTATATAAAAGACAATAGATATAGCTCTTCCTCCCTGTTCTCAACTGTAATGTGTTAGTGGAGATGACATGAGTGTGAAATTTGATCAGCTAAAAAAAATAAGATAAAAGTAACCAAAGCTGATAGACTTAAACTTCTTTTCCCTGAGAAAAGAGAAATCTTACTAATTTAGAGAAGAAAGTGAAAATGACAATACCAAAAGTGCTATCAAATGTACAAAGCAAATGAACTGAAAATAAGTGAGATATTGGGTGTTCTGTAATCTTTTTTCAGTTATAGTAAACTCACAGATTTCTCTTTTTTTATTGTTTTATTTATTGAACAGCAGGATATAATGTTACTAGCACTCAGCTGTTCACCCACGAACCGAAGTGTGTTGCATTTGGTAAAAATATTACATGCTGCACCTGGAAGAACCTACTGCATATATGAGGTCACCATCCTCTTCCTTTTCCACCCTTGTTTCCACCAAATAGAAACTCATTATTTGGATAGCCCTCTGTAGTCCATCAGCTAAAACTCTTCCTACTTCCCTACACTCTAGGTGGATTTATATATTATATTTTCTCCAATGCCCTCTGTGACAATACAGGACTTGGGTTCACTAATAATTGATATTTGTGGGACTCCTACTCTGGTTAAATGGTTTATTTACTGGAATTTTATATTGCAGCTCAAGAAACAAATCATTCCAGTCCTGGTTTGGTTGAAGGATTAGCATTTAACGTCAGTGGTCTAAGCACACTTGTGAACAGTGAATCATTGCTCTTAGTACAGGGATAGACTTATTTTAATGAGATCATAACAATCTCCAGTTTAATAATTACTCATTCACATCAAAATGTAATGGTTACATATAATTTGTTTTAGGTAAAAAAGAAAAATCTTCAAGGAAATGCAATAATGTAAAATCAATCTCAAGTCTAATTTCCCTCTGAGCTACATCAGAGCAATCAGATGAAATTATTTCATCAGGGAGCTACTTTCAATAAAAGTATCAATAAAGAATGTTTATAGACATTTTATATGCCCATAAAATATTGTGAAGTATGCAAAAATGTGTAAGTGCAGCAATTTTGTTGACTCTTATACATACCTGGAGACTACACAGTAACTTCCAGGATAAAAACATTAGCTGGAAAATTATAAAACATCATAAAAAACAAAGATGTTGGCTAAGCTACTTCAAGAACATATTCACACCTTGCATCTTTTCTTAAGTGCCTGGTGAGGAGCACATCCTGACACAGGGCTGCTGCATGCTTGGTATAACTAAGCCTTAAACAGTTCTAAGTAAGGGTAGGTAGAACAGACCCACCAGCCAGCCACCTGCCAGCATTGCCCTGGCTGCTTCCTGGGCATCCAGGAACTTTGGGACTGCAGACCCCCGTGGATCTACCCTGCCTCCTGCTTTCACAGCTGCGCCACACGCCCATGTCTGGAATAAACAGCAAATTCCTGGTTTACCTCTAAGGAATCCACAAATAAAGTCTGACCCTGATGAAATTAAAGAGATATTTTACCTTTAACATCACCGAGTTCATGACTGTTTGCTGAGATTTAAGCCCATACTTAAGCACAAGCCCTTACTGAGCTTCTCAGACCTACTTTACTGTGAAATACTTCCTTTATAAAGGTCTGAGCACAATATTAGCTATATAGGATGTTGTTTCTGTATACCTTTCTACAAACTGTAATGATGTTATATGGGGTTTTCCGCTGCTGTCTGTCATTTGGGTCAAAACATTTGTCTTTTTTCACTTTCACTTACAGCGCTCTGTAGTGTCTATTTTGTTTATGATAATAACCACAGCTCCCTTAGTGATGGGCAACAAAACATAGAGTAATTGTAACCAAAATTTTCTTTCCATTTTAGAGTTTTTATCCCTTACCTAGTCGGTTCTCCAAATTATGTTCCATTCAATCAACTTCACCAAGTGCTAAGTTTTACATTTGGCAAATGCAAGGACTTTGGAAGAAGAGCACAGCTGGAATGGATATAATGAAACAGCATTCCTCTGTACCAAAGTGATCTTGATGCTGAGGAGGGAAAAAAAAAAAAACCACCACAAAACAATATGGTGTATATTTATACCAGTTTAATGAGGCTGTATTCAAAAATCCAGCTGTGAAAATGTAATTAATCTATATACATAGTCTTCCAGCACTAGAAAGTAAGTTCTCCAGAGTAAAGACTGAATTCCACACATTACAGCTTGTATCTTGTCACTTAATCATTTCCTATAGATCATTCGCAAGCATGTAAGTGCACTTTGAGGTCTGAATATGTTGCATGGAAAGCATAGCAGCTAGTAATAAACAGAGCTTCATTGGTAAGGAGCTGATCATCCATGTAATTTTAATTCCTGAAGTTCATTCCTTCCTTATTTATTTGTTATTCCTCTACCTTTTTCTGGCTTGGTTTGTTTTGCTGTTTTTTTTTGAACAAAAAACCCAACTAATACTGAAATACTTCTGTAGGTGGTGCCAGAGATGTTTTGATGGTTTTGTTTAGTTAGATTTAACTGTGGCTTTATATGTGTGCAAAGTTTGGCTTGGTGTCATACATTATGTTTATGCATCTCTCCTTGAATTCTCTGTGGGTTTCTATCAGAAGATAAAAACACCTGTTATCCAGTCTGGAAAGAAGTGAATTGTCATTCGTGTCCTCTGCACTGTGATTGGTACAGTGTATTTACAGAACAACCTTCTAAATCTTTAAGCAACAGCATGCATTCTTTTAAATAAGCTTCTAACACTCTAGGCCATCAAAATTTTAGTTTTGTGTCAAATTTATATAGAGATTTCATTATGAATATGCTAATTTGACTTGTTCTGTAGATTTTTGTTAAAGGAAAAATATGCTTTTATTTAAATTTGCATAGTAAGAAACTGAAGGGTGTGGGGACAATGCCTTGAGGACCAGAACAGATACAGCTAGCAGATTCTATTATTATTTATTTGTATTCTATCAGAGTTGCCTGGGGCTTTAGGCATTGAGCTAGATGGACAAGAACAAGCTGGCGCCATCACATTATTGGTGGGCAGCAGGAGCAAGACGAGGCTGAAAGGAGATGGCAGAAGAGAGCCACAGTATTCTGCAAAGGGAGGGAACCTGGGATCCCATGTATTAAAAATTCCACATCTGATGGAGCTGCCCCATCTTGTAAGAAGAACCTGCACTGAAGTTAGAAGTATGAGCTTCATACACAACAAGCTTTAAGCATTACGTGCTTAAGCATAAAGGATTCCATTGTGCTTTTCACAATTCAGCGACATTATCTTCTGAAGAGTTGCACAGCTTCCATAGGAGGTGTGGGTTGTACCTCCTTTTTAATTCACATCCCTGCAGAATAAACTGTTACTTAATGACTGAGGTGTTCTCTGGAAGGACAGATGTTGATATCCCCTCGTTAACTTATACATCCAAATCCCACTTCAGGAATCTTTGTTATTTTGTGGCATCTCAGTCCGCGTTTCCTATTAATAGAAAGGAATTATAGTAATTTCTCACTTCACAGAATCATTGTGAGGCTAATAAATTAAATATTAAGACTGAAAGAAAACAAAGTTTATTAACAGAAATTCATATAAGTCACCTACATAAACAAGAACCAAGTTAGGAAGTGTCTAACAGACCTGAAAAAGTAAAGTATGCAAAGAATGAGAAAGAAAAAAAGAAGACAGGAGTTATTTTCATCAAAGGAAGAAAAANAAAAAAAAAAAAAAAAAAAAAAAAAAAAGGGGGGGGGGGGAAGTGGGGAATAATTCAGTAGATGAAGGAAGCATGTATATACTCCACTTTCTGCCCATGGGAAAGCAGGCTTGTAGTTCCAGTTTTCTGGTTTCCCTTTTGAGGTAGGAAAAGAAATGTTTAAATTACGGTTTCCTCCACATATTTGAATTAAAACGTCCTCATTCCCCCAAAACTTGTGACAAAGCTATATACTAAGAAGATTTTTCATAAGGGAATGCCTTTTCACTCTGAATACATAAATGAAGACTGAGGTAGTGTTTTTCTGGATGCTTGTTGCATATTTATTTAAGTATTTCATCATTCACCTGTGTATCTGTTTGATTGAGTTTTCTTCAGGGAAAGTCAAGGAATACATCAGCCTCTGCAATTTTATACATTCATTGCCTGTAATAGGGTGATGAGATAGGAATAAATTATAAATAACCCCAGCAATGCGAGACATAGACCAGCAAACAGACTGTTTCGCGATGGAGCTTTGTCACCCAGAGCATGTAAGTACACTAACAATTTGTTCTAAGACACAGCACTGAAATAAGATATAATTGAAATGGAAAAATTACAACAACAGCAACCAAACAAGAATAAGGAAATAGTAATCTGTATGTTTTACCACTGTGCCAGTGGCATCAAAGTCTCTGAATCCAATAGTTTCAAAATAGTTGTGTTGGACCCTTTAGAGAGGAGAGAGAAGCAAGTTATGGTATATTTTGCCCCTTTCGTACCATAGTTTAGGAGAAAATAGAGGCAATTATATTCATGAAACAGAGCTCTAAGACTCTAGGTCAGATTCAATACTTCAAACCTGAAATCATTCCGGAATCAGGTAAATTTAAATTAAAAATTAAAACTTGCATTGCAGGACTTCAGCTGACAACAGCTTTGCCTGTACTTCCATCCTCCAGCAAAAAGCTATCACGTCAGCTTCCCGTTACTCCCTTATCTGACCCAGTGGAAAAGACATGTATAAAACTGGATTATTTTAATCTATCATTGGTGCCAAAGGCTAGGGTTACTGTCAGTCTCTGTGTGACCCCAAAGACGATAGAATCACTGAACCATTTAGGGTGGAAGAGAACTCACAAGATCATCCAGGACGATGTCCTTAGAGCAAGGTCAACATTAGATTGGAGGTGCTTAGGACTTTTTCCAGCTAGGTATTGATAATTTCCAAGGATGGAGACTACAGAACCTCTCTGAGCACCTTGTTCCAATGCTTTATTATGTCCCTAATGGCACTAGGTAAAGACTTAGAATAATTTTTAAAAGAGGATTTTATGACCTTCATCTAGTTAAAGCACAGTTCTAAAAGTCACCATTTCCTCCCACTTCTTATTCACATTGCACAGGTTTTAACATATAGCAATTTGAGATTATGTGAAGGCTGTTGATAGAGATGTATCCGTGGCATGAATTCTAAATGTTAATGTTTTGTGCTGATAGCTGTGACTGAAAGCAGGCAAACCTTAGGTGTGTCAGAAACCATCAAAAGAAGTTCCACATACTGTTAGTCCAGAGATAAGAGGCACCACTGCCATTGTGTACCCTGGTAAATGTTGGTTTACTATGCCACGGCACACACGTAAGTGTTCTATCACATCATTGCATGCTAGAAGGTCACAGATAGATCCTTGACTTCTTACTGTGTTCTCCTGTTACTGTACATCAAGAAGTTGTTCCCTGTTCCAGGGTGCTGATGATGGTCAGTTCTTGTTCCACCCAGCATTCAGAGTAGTTAGAATAGTTCTAGAAAATATGTCAGGACCTTCCTTGACTTTGGAGGGACTATTAGCCTCCATAATACAAGGAAGATTAGCTTTGTTGATATTAAGTCATATACGCTATATTTCACTTCGAATATTCATTTCTGTTCTGTTAGTGATCATGCTGCACGAGTGTCTTTTAAGCATATGTATATAAAAACTCCATTAAAGAATGGTGCCTGACCAATTTTTCCTGCATGTAATCCCAGTGGTGTCACAAGGATTGCACATCCTGAAGTTGTAACATCCGTCTCATGTCACACTTATAAGCTGTAAAGCAATTATTTTTGCATAAATTTATACTCAGTGTTAAAACATCTAGCAGCATTAGCAATCGCATTACTGTGGCTGACATATTAAAAGACAGTGGGTAAGAATGAATTGTCATAGTCTTAGTTTATCCTCAGAAGAATATAGGTGATAATCAGTCTAGTAGGTTAGCTTTATTTATGCCAGTAAATAGAGTTTGCAGATAGTATAGAAACCACACCAGTAGGCTGCTTCTTTATGTCTTTGCTTTTCCATTTGAACTGCTGTAATAAGACAAGCCATTGTAGTGAGAGTGATTTGCAGAAAATGGGGAAAATTTGTATTGTATAATGTACACTTTATATTCTAGGTGGCTGCAAGAGTTGTGAAGCAATGCTGTTCACACAGTTCCCTAAATAATTCTCTGTTGTGATGAGCTGACAGACTTAGAAGAGTGCATTACTTGAAAGAGTAAACATCAAGA
>VZTM01018551.1:238-90764 GCA_013400555.1 Jacana jacana
GAATGCAGGGAGCCATCTGAAGCGTACTTCACAAAGTCAACTTTCAGCTTCAGCTTTTAATAGTGGACAGTGAGCTACTTTTAGATGCAAAGGTTAAAACAGTAGAAATGTGCAATAGACACTTGTTTTACATAACATGGTTGATGCAAAGAACTACTTTCTCATATTTTTACGGTAGTCAGAATTGAACATCTTACACCCCTGTATTAGCTGTTAAGGCTACCTGGGTAACTTCTAACAAAATTAACGCTAATTCTAAATCTTAAGAGTGCTCTACTGCAGGAGATATGAAGCTGGAAGATTCTTGTTTGTGGCTGACTTGAGTAGTTTCTCCTCATCCAGTGGAACTTGCCCAGTGACCTAAAAACTTAGTGTAACTTTTATGGAAACCTAGGACACCTGTAAAATATATAATACCTTTATATGTTTGTTCATGTAAAAGACCAACTCTTGGCCTTACAGGGGGATTTTTTTTATTTTTTTTTTTCATGTTAGGGTTAGCTCATCTGAGGAGGTTAAATACTGATAAGCTCATTTATAGAAACTTTCTGAACTCAGCTGCTTTGCCTTTTGTTTTAGGGTTAGTTGGAATCTGTTTTTAAAGATGCAGACTTCCATAGTACTTCACTGTAGCCATGTTAAGGTTTAAAAATTAATATCCTTGGCACTTAACATATTCAAGTAACCTTTTTAGACTATTGTCTAGCTTACAATTCTGCTACATCACATTGTTGCAGCAGCTTCATGTGTGTTTGCCTGTTTTAAGAGGTATTAGAAATTATCAGATACTGGAATTGTGGCTTCCCTAATTCAGAAGTGAGCCTTAAAATCAGACTAATGCAAAGAGATTCAGTCTTTCTACAAGTCCATAAATAACACTGGATGCTCAGTAGGGGCTTGTGATTAGTCAAACCCCAAAGTTCATTCAAGCCAACTCTAAAGAACATGGTTTACTAAATGTGGACTAGCTAAAGCCAGATATAAAAGATATTATGTGCAGCAAATCTGAATTTGAATGTCACCTCTCTGAATCTATTTGCTGGCATAAGTTTGGCTATAGGTGGTGTTTGGAATTATTTATTTTCCCCACTTCATGTGGTACTTCCTAAGCTTGCATATTTGGTATGTATACATGTATACATACTCATCACTACTTTAATTTAAAAACAAAAAACAAACCCACTTCAAAATAAAGGCTTCCATCCTGTCTGCAACTCAACCTGTTGTACCTACCTATTGCAGGCGTCTGAGATCAGTATGTGGTGAGCTGTACGTGCTGCCATGCTTGGGCATGATGAGGTGAGTTAAAGACAGTGGAAGCCAAATTTGGATTAAACTGACAGAAGTAACAGTAGTCTAATAGCTTAGACAATTTAAGTTCTGTAATACTTAAATGATGGAACACTGTTAACTTTCCCTTTTTTATCTGGAACTAATCTGTTTTGGACCTCTGGCAACATTTTGATCCAGCATGCTTGAATTGCACTAATAGGTAGAATATTTTACTAAAATTTAATCACTTCATAAGAGTAGGAGATAAGAGGGCAAAACTGCTGGGAGTGAAGGCGGGGGTTTTAATCTTACTGTGCCTGAGATCTTGATAATAGACAATTGATGCTCTCAGGGTGGTCATTTTTTGTTTTGAGCACCTTCAGCCTAGTTGGGTTTTGTTTGTTCCCCCCTGCCCTTAGAATTCTTTTGTCTTTGATGTAAATAGTCTGACTTTACAAAGAAATAGTGAAGCCCAAATGCGAGGTGAATGCTGCTGCTTTCTAGGTGCTAGCTTAATGTACTGGTTTTGAAAAAGAACCATTGTGGGAGTTGTGGAATAGATCTTCCATTGTATGTATGGGGAGTGAAAAAGGAGCTGTTTGATTTATGACTTCGAACTTGTAAATACAACAAGTGGTAGGTTTAGATGCTTTATTTCAGTATGTGAACAAAATGACTCAAGCATGTTGTGCTGAACACACCAATTTGTAGTGAAACACTTCACACACACACACACACAAAACCAAAACAAAAAAAAAACCTTTGAGCTACAATAATATCTAATGACCAAAATCAGAAGGTCTTAGATAACTGATTTTGGTTTCTTGTTTTGACTCTGCTGCTATTTCTTTCTGCAGAAGGGTTATTTAATATGTGCTTTGTGATGTGTGGAGTCAAACTTGCTGAACTGTGCGTTTCATTAGTTAAGCGAAGAGAACACTTTTTGTGAGAGCCCTCTGATCTGACTGGATTTCAAATATAATAATAGTATTCAGTATTGGGACATGTCTGCAGCAGCTGTATCAACTGTGCCTGTTATCCTTTGTAGGAACCTAAAGAGCACCTTACTATGAAAATTGTGTACTCCAGCATTACACTGCTTGCTGTTCGTGTCTGCAGAACCTTGGCTGTTTTTCTTTAAGTTTTAAAATGCAAGAGCTATTATTCTATACAGTATTTTTTTTTAATGGAAGATGCTGAAAGGGCTTTTCTGGGACACAGTGTGCCCCTTGTACTTTGTATGGATAAAGTCGCTTTCACCTTCTAGAGCAAATTGCTGCTCTGAGGAGAAACATTAACCTGTGATAATATGGCTAGATAATAATGATATACCTGTGTAAGGGCTTGCCTAACTTCCTTCTAGACATCAAAGGGTGGGGGGGGGAGTCGTCTTTCTTGGGTGGTACTTTTTACCTTGGTCTCAGTGCTCTAGTGACAACTAGAGAGCTTCTGGTCAGCATAGAGCAGGAGCAGAACAGCCTTGCATTTTCTCTAAACAAGTAGACCTACCCAAGGATGCCAACAATGACTGGGATGTGTACATGTACTTTGTTTATCCTCCTCTGCCATAAGGTAGGAAATGAGGGATGTATGGTCATTCAGTACTGCTCAATAGTCTTCGAGCATGGACTGGGAAGCATCTTCCAGTATAAGAAAATGGATTGAGAGGATATAGACCCTGTACTAAGCAGAACTTTTTCTACCTTCTGGTAAGAAGTAGTTTTTCAGGTGTCTGTCAGCCTGGCTACCAAGAAACTATATTTTTCAACACCAATTTCAAGGAAGTAGGGTGTTGGGTTTTTAGGCCAGTTTATCTTCAAGGACAAGTACAACTGTACATTCAGATACTTGTTACTTCAGTGCTGCTGTGTCCCATTAGACTTGTGTTGCCCTGCTGCACTGAGCATCACAAAAAACTCGCATAAGGGTAAAGCACTGCAGGTTCCCTGCAGCTCAAGAAAAAATGTTGGTGGCTAGAGACTGCCTTTTAGTGCATCTGAACAATGATCTTGTCATTAACTGCAGTATTACTTGTAAAAACAGTCATGTAAAAGCCTACGTTTATTTTACCTTGGCTCTCAAATTCTTATACAGTGGGCAAGCTATAAAGTTAAATAAAGTTTGTCCCCAGTTCTTGCCTAACTTCATATTTTGACTGTTAGCTTTTTCTCGGTATGTAACCAGATTAAATATTAGCTGTAGAGAAATGTTTGACTCTTCTCTGTCAGTATCATATAATATTTTGTTTGATAAGCACTTCATGTTTTACAAAATCACATAGATTTTGTGAGTGAAAACAGTTCAGCTGGAAAGCTCATAATGGTATTGTTACTTCTGCTTGGAAATGGGACATGGTACTCTGCAAAGAAAGAAAAGTGGCACACAATGAAGGCAAAGAAACGCCTACCTTATTGCAAGATAGCATTTAAGTAAAAGAAATAAAATTATTCTTTTACTCCAGTTTTATGTCAGAATCGGTTCTAGGGGCTTGGGGAGATACAAGTGCTTATGGAAACCTCACATGTAAACAGAACTTTGCTTGTTAGGGTTCAAAGAGGTTTAGACTCCAGTATTTTGCTATGCATCACACAAATGTATAGTAATAAGCTGTTACACTCCTAATGAGGTCAGTTTTATTCCAAGTTTTATGAAAGCATAAAGAAATTATGTGAGGGGAATAGGAATGGTTCTAAATTCTTAAAATTAGTGACAATTCATTTGGTGGTATGAGCTTTATACCAGTTAAGACACTTCATTCTGTACTTATTTGAAGCAGCTGTTAATAGATGAATTTGCCAAGTTGTCTAGTGTTGCATTTAAGTAAGTTTTTGTTTTAGTACTTACTAGCTCAATTTTTTAAAAATCTTACTGCTTTCTTATTAATCTGCGACCACGACCCTTTCTCTTCCCAGGAAACAGTTCCCATGCTATACACAGCAGATACTAACGGAGCACTGTAATGAAGTCTGGTTCTGTAAATTCTCCAATGATGGCACTAAACTAGCAACAGGATCTAAGGACACAACCGTTATTATATGGCAGGTTGATCCAGTAAGTGTACAACGTGTGCTAAAAGTGCATGACTTTCCCTAGCCTCTCTTTTCTTTTTTCCTTTCTATGATCGTTTGATTTTTGTTGGACAGGCTATGTGTGCTGGCTGGGGTGTTTCTCTGGAGTGTGAAAGACTGGAAATCACAGTGTATCATAGAATCACAGAATGGGTTGGGTTGGAAGGGACCTTAAAGATCATCAAGTTCCAACCCCGCTGCCATGGGCAGGGACACCTCTCACCGGTGTAAGGTGGCAAAGGAGGATATTTGAAAACCCGGTGCTTGAGTGTAAGGAGCTTGAGCTGTTGGCTGCTTTGGGGCAGGAGTTTCATGTGCCACTGATCATTAGGACAGGGCAGAGCCTGCTGGTGCCCTCCAGAGGAGGAGAAGCACTGGGTGAGGGCAGAAGGGGCACAACAGTGAGGAATATTCCTTCTAAATCACTCTTATTAAGAGTTCTTCCAATCTTTGTATGGTATTTCCCTTGCTGCTACTAGTAGTATGCTTGGACCTAAATACTCTGTCCGTTTTGCCACTTAGTTTGGTGTTTCAGCTACACCTCCTCATGCTCGTTGCTGTTGTAATATTTGCCTTGGTTTGAGGTGAAGATTTAAACCAAGAATTCAGTGACACATGGAAGTGTACCCATCCATTTCCTTACAGACGGTGTGTTTAGGATTTGACACTAATGCAAGGCACTATTTGTCTTACATGAAATATCCTAGAGCTCCAAGATTTATCTTTCCTACCCGTATCTAGTCTTACGTAAATTAAAATATTGAGTGCTGACTCTAAGACTGTTGTAATGGACTTGTAGAAGTTACATGTCCATATATTTCATAGCAGTTGAAAACTGAATGAGCTTGAACATACACACACAATACTTGAATTTCTGAGTGCTTGTAAAACGCTAAGTAAGGTTCTTAGAGTTTTTAGCTTGCATACTGGTATGTGAAGTGGAAGATGAAATGTTTTTGCAGTTCCATATTGGCTTTCAGTAGGATCTGAGAGCTGAATTTAATCCTTTTCTTCCACTACAGGTTAGGAAGACGTATAATTTGAGTCCTTTTTGCTGTTAAGACCTAAAATTCTGTTGTATGGGTGGAGGTGTTATGTAGCCTGTGAACTAATAGCAAGGGCTATGGATTTATCAGTCCTAGAACCAATGTGGTTGGTTTGTTACTGGAGCCAGTGTGCTCTGTGCCAAGAGATGCGTAGTAACATAATCTGATTTATCTTGTTTAGGAAGTTCTCTGTATTTTTTTTGTTGGGGCTTTTTTGCTTGTTTTTTAATAGAGTAATTTTAAGTAAATTAAGGATCAAGTGTTTTTGCAGTTGACTTGTCACTTGATTGCAGAGGCCTGTCTTCCTTTTGTATTGATGGGGTTTAATACCCAACATCTTGATTAGCACATATTATAGTGAATTCTTAGCTAATACCCAGTTAATCAGACAAAATAAATGTTTTGAGTGTTTTACACTAACTTTCTTGGCCAAGGGTTGCTAAAGGAACAAAATCTGTAATATATAGTTAGTGGGAAAGCAGTTCTCTAGAGTTTTATCTTCGTTTCAGTACTTGAAAGGTTTTTTGATTTGGGTTTTTCTTTTTAAGGAGGTGGATGCCTAAATAACATTAGGCCAGGCAACCGAAATAGTTAATTTTCATATGTTCCAGAGCACAATTCTTGCATTTCCTGTAGCAATTGACAATATCTTTGGAACCACAAGCACAAGTTTAGTCAGGTTTCCAAGCTTTTAGGCATTTAGAATTATTCTAATCTGTATGTACAAACTACAGGGAATGATCCATCCAACTGTGTCTGGACAAGTGATGGGAGAACGCTGTTTTAAATGAGCAGTATTTCTTACACACACACTTCATGTGTATGAGAATCCATCATTTCTCCCTCTTCTCTTCATCCCCCCTTTGAAGTGTAACAATGCTGTTTCCTTGTCTCTTCATTTCATACCATGAATTTCTTACTTCTTTTCTAAGACCCGGCTACATGTCTAAGCTGTCTTAACCCCTGCTTCTGTTTTTCATTTGTTCTTTTTGAGGTTCTTATGCAGACTCAGCAGCCTTAAATAGTGTCTTGAATGAGCTAGGGCATCTGTGGAAGACATTTGACTGTTTCTGAGCATGGCAGAATCTCTGGAGCACAAAGGATGAGCACAGTGGGCACATCACCTTGTCTGGCACACATCTTTTTGGATAGAGCTCCCTAACCTGTTCCTTACAGAAACCTCCCTTGCTTTTCTGCACTTTCTAAAAAACTGTTGACAGGCTTTTGGCTTTTCTGTCGAGGAGCTCAGCTACTACAGGCTTAAGTTGATACCTGAGTAGTTGTTTCTTCTACATAACAAAAATCTGGGAAGCTACATATGAGGGACAGAAGGGCTGAGATTTCTTTTGGTTGTGGGTGGGAAGCAGATTGACTAAATCTGGGGACGTTTTCCTGAAATACCATCAGCTGCTGTTGGAGAGCAAAACGTGGTGTAGCAGTTTTTCTCTGTTTGGAGAGATGCACGAGAGCAGAGCAAGAGAGGAACGGCCACAAACCACTATGATTAGAAGAGGAATATCAAATGTGATGTGGAAGGGTCAGGCTACTTAATCCTGATGTAAAAAGAAACCCACTGGTTGCAAGCGTTCTCCAGGATGTGAGATGATTTCAGATGTGACTGGTTTTGTGCAGATCTGTTTAGCCACACACAGCAGTGTCTAGTGCAGACCATGAGTTATAATTGGAATGGGAAAGGGGACTTGAGGGGGGCTGTTTTTTTGCCCCTCTTCCTGTATGCTTTGAAGGTTATTCTTAGCCCACTTTTCTTTTGAAGACTTCAGCTTTTCTAACTAACCTTCTGAGTGGCAGGCTGGCTGAGACTCACCACATCCTTCCCACCAGGTCCCAGGAAACAGTTCTTCCTGTCACACTCTTTCTGTGACTATGTTCTTTCTCTTTGGAATAAAGTGGTACTCTGCTGATTCATACTAAAACAAAAGAAAGAGAAGGGACAATGTGAGAAACCAAGCTAGATTTTTCAAATGAGGCGTTCTTTTTTGAAGATAAGTCGGGAGGTATAAACATCCCCTGTGCAGGGAGGGGGGTGGAAAGGGGAAGAAGTGAGGAAAATCCACTTGCCCTTTTCCAACAGGCTTTACAAAAATTGTCAATGTTCTACCAAACCTGGTTCTACTTTCTGGATGTGCATGTCGCTGTCGAGAGTCAGTGCTAATACTGTATTGAAGTAGGCTCCTGTATTTAGGAAGCCAGTGTGTGGCTATTTCACACTGTCTATCCCTACTCTTTATTTTCAGAACTGCTCCACCCAAGTTAAGTTCTTCTGACAAGGCAGCAATGGAACCCTGTAGCATAAAGATGATACAAGATACTCTGTGTGTTTCATTCACTAAATCTGGCAGAAAAGATTCAACAGCTTGCTGTAGGCAGCACTTTGGAAATAAGCACACCTCTCAAGGAAGCTTTTAAAAATACCTCTCTGTAAAACTTCTCTTGAGCAGCACACAAAATATATTCAAGTTTATAAAAACATTGGCACCGAGAGGTTTCTCTTGTGTCAGTGTGCATAAGGGTTTGGTTGTGTGTTTAATTGTAACGGGTTTCCACGTGTCTTTACTTTTAAGAAAGTAACTTAATTGTGTGAAATATGGATAATAGTACTCTTGTATACCGGTAGATGTAGAGAGACTTGACACCACAGAAATCTTCTATACTAAACCAAGTGTAAGGTAATGTACAACTGTATTTTGAGAGTTCCACATTCAGAATCACAGAAGATTAGAACAAAGTTGTCTACAAGTGTTTGTTTTGTGCGTTTAAACTTGGAAGCTTTTAATTTTATGTTTCTACTCTGTAAAATTCCAACTGCTTTTCCAGTAGGAACTTATTCATATGCTTGTAAAATGCAGGTGCCAGGTTGCATAAAGCAAACTTGCTGTGCTGGGCTTGGACACACTGTATATGTGACATGGAGTAGTTTATTTGCACTGTCTTAACAGAATCTCCCTTTTTTCAGGATACTCACCAGCTAAAACTACTTAAGACTTTAGAAGGTCATGCGTATGGAGTCTCTTATATTGCTTGGAGTCCAGATGACAACTATCTTGTTGCATGTGGCCCGGATGATTGTTCTGAGCTTTGGCTCTGGAATGTACAAGTAAGTGGTGACTAAGAATGAAAAATAAGACTTTGTGGTCAGTCTACTGCTTTTGTTTTGACATTTAAATATGTTAAGCATGAAGGAAGTCACTTCTACAGACTTATTGTACAAAGGTGTGATTATGTAGAGAAGAGAGACTGATTTTTTTTATTTCATTTCCCCCACCCCCCATTTGAAAAACTGACTGTGGCAGCCTACATATTCTGTGCTTGATTTGTACAGACCTGAAATTGGAGTTCAACTCTAAGTGTCCGGAACTGTGCAGCAATTCTAGTGTATCTGGTTACTGATTGTTTCTAAGAAGGGATGGTGTAAATCCAAGGGACCCTACAGAGCTACTGAAGACATAAGCAGAGTAAATTAATCAAGAGGAATGGAGGGCATAGCATCTAAGGGAAGCAATTGCTCACTGAAGATTTTGACTAGTAGTAGAAGTTAATGATACAAGTTATTTTTATTTTATGTAATTCTCCCAGTGATACTGGTGGAAGGTCCACAGAGGCTTAAATTTTTGATTTCAAAACATTGTCTTTCAGTCAGACCCTGGGTTATTTAGCTGCTTCCTCCATGAGTTTGAAACCCCTTTTCTGCTATTGATTTTTTTTTTTTTTTTTTTTACATGGGTACTTGGGTTGGTGTAAGAGCTTCCTCTGCCTCAGTTGTGGGTTACATAGTCTTTCTTTTGGTATCTTAGACTCCAAGCTAATTTAGTTTTGTAAAACAAAAATGTTTCCTTTTTTCACCCTTGGAATACTTTTGTTTGATTTAATTGATTAAATTGGCCCAGAGAAGGGCACTAGAGCTGGCACAAGGGAGTAGAGAGAAACCCTTACTGTTTTGACAATGATAAACCAATTACTGACTCTATTGTGTGAAAGAGAAGTGGTTTTTAAGATGGGGATGAAAGCTAAATTTTGGCATGGAGAGCTCCAGTTCAGGGAGGAATATGTTCTAAATACTCCAACTTTTTACTGAAATGTATTTTGTCATCTCAGTTTTCTTTTGGTTTCCTCCTGCCTCCTTGCTTTCCATGTTTGTTTTCTTTTCGTATTGCTTATCTCTTATGTGTTCTTACAACTTCTTTTAAGTCCTCTTTTTACTTATAATCTTCCAGTTGTCTGACATCTGGTCTATCCCATTTCTCCAGATTTGAGGGACAAAAGAAATTGTCCAAAATCAAGTCCGGGGTTAATGGAGATGCTGAAAGTAGTTATGCCTTTTTATTGTATTATTCATAGGTTTGTGTGGCTTGTTAATGAACTTGTTGAAATAATGCACTTCCAAATCCATGTCAGATAAAGTTATCTACGTCTTTTTGAGAGAGGATTCTGATGTAAGGCCTTGCTGCTGTTGTTGATTTTTTGCAGACTGGGGAGCTGAGGACAAAGATGAGCCAGTCTCATGAAGACAGTTTAACCAGTGTGGCCTGGAATCCCGATGGGAAGCGTTTTGTAACAGGAGGTCAGCGCGGGCAGTTCTACCAGTGTGTAAGTTCTCTGCATCCGTCCCCTTGAAAACAAAGCAACAAGGGGAAGTTCTATCACAGTCATTTCTGAGGTTCATGTTTTTTCATGTGTGTGTACACTAAGGCTTCTGATCGTTTGTAATTCAAAGAAGCAGTATATTAATGCTATTATTTCAGCAGCACTTCTATTTGTAGCAGTTAGAGGCATTCAGGCATCTTGTGTAGAGGGGTTCCTTTGCCTAAAGGAGAGTGTGGGCTGGGAATTTTTTTCTCAGCTGCTTTAAAAAATACATTAATAAAAAGTAGTGCCTTTGTCCACAAATGTTGTTTATTCCACAGGTTTGGTGGGGGGTTTTTTTGACTATGTGTCTCTTCAGTTTTGCATGTCATCATTGCTTAATATAAACAGAAATTTGAAACCCCCATTCCTTGGCTAGTGTTCATTTTGGGTGGTGGTCTACAGTCTCGCCCTACTTGGATTATTTGTCATCAGAATTGGTGAATAATAATAACACAGTGTGCAAACCTCACTTCCTGCAGAGAGGAGCTCTGTGACCTAATGCAGAATGCACGTCACGCACAAGAAAATGAGCGAGGAAAGGCATTCTCTAGGACAGAGACCCACCAAAACTCTTGGTTAAGACAACCAAGGTCCTAATTCATTAAGCCCTCTCTTTTACAGGGTAAAACTGCTTTCTGTAGCTATTGTCTGAACAGAAGGTGCAAAAGATACTTTTATCACAACTCAAAATTTGAGACTAACAAATTTTTTGTTTTGTTTTGGTTTTATTCCTTCTCTCCTGACCAGGATTTAGATGGCAATCTCCTCGACTCCTGGGAAGGGGTGAGAGTACAATGCCTTTGGTGCTTGAGTGATGGGAAAACCGTTCTAGCGTCGGACACACACCAGCGAATTCGGGGTTATAACTTCGAGGATCTTACAGACAGGAACATGTAACTACTTCTTTCTTTGGCTTTGAACTCCTGGTTCTGGGTGTTAGGAGAAGGTTGAGCAAGGGTTGGTGACCAAGGGTGGGAAATAAATTATTAAAATACTCTCAGTAAAGAAGAGGAAGAACAACACCATGGGACAGGAGTTAGTGACTTCCAGTTGCAGCAAGAAGCATTAGACTGAGTATTAGAAATAACTTCACATAAGCACTGGAGTAGGTTTCTGGTGGGTGTTTGAACATTTCTGTTACCAAGAGTTATCTTCATAATGATTCCTGGCATATTTTAGTAGATACTTCCTTGAAGGTAGGGGTTGGATTTGAGGTCTGAAGTCCCTTTTGGTTTTGGGATTTGTCATAGGTATGAGCAAACTATCGCAGACCTGGTTTGTACTGACACACAGAGTCATTCTTAATTCCAAATTTGGAATGGTCTTCCTCTGATAACATGGCAGAGACATGATATGCCTCTTGTCTTGGTGTTGCATTGTTTGGTGAAGTGTCCTCTTAATGCTGGTGTGTCTTATCATTTCAGAGTACAAGAAGATCACCCTATTATGTCGTTTACTATTTCAAAAAATGGCCGTTTAGCTTTGTTAAATGTAGCAACTCAGGTGAGTTGGTGGTGATAAGTGGAAATGCAAAAAAAATCTGCATGCAACTGCTACTTGTTTTTAAATATTTCGATGTGAATTGGAATGTTTGGTATTAACCAGCTGTATTTCATGTAATAGGAAGGCCTTAATATTCCTAAGTATAGCATGGCCTTCTCTGACGAGGAAACAATCTTATGTGAGACTGACTTTTTTTTGACTGATTTATAGTCAAGAGTTTTGTACTGTGAAATAAGTACTATTAAATACTAATATTTGGCTATTGCACTGAGAAGCCAGGTAGAGCCACAGTTGTGCCAGGTTGACGTGTCTGGGGGGGGTGTGAGAATTAGATTTTACATTTTTATTTCTACTTTTGGAACCTTGGGTAAGAATGGGAGCTTTCAGAATAGAAGGGCCTGCAGACTGGAAGTTCTATCTAGTAATTTGGTTTTTTACTCTTTTGATCCAGTAACAGTACTGAAGTTGGCTGAAGTAATGTACTTTCACGTTTAGGGGGGTTTTTTAGTGGTTTTAAAAAATGCTATAATGTTAAATGGTTAAAATAACATTATTTTACTGCTTATTCCCAGGGAGTTCACTTATGGGACTTACAAGACAGAGTTTTATTGAGAAAGTATCAAGGCGTTACACAAGGGTTTTACACAATTCACTCATGTTTCGGAGGTCATAATGAAGATTTCATTGCGAGTGGCAGTGAAGGTAACAGCATTCCCCTTCCTCCAGAAAACTGCAACACTGTATCCTTCCCATACCTTACTTTTCTAATGGTGTTAAGCATCTGTCATCTATAAAAAGCAAGCAACTGGTTCATTAAATAAGCACTGAGATTGTGGAATACTTCATGAAATCATTGTGTGCTGGTAGAAAGAATCTTTTGAGAGGACAGTGGTAGTAGGAAGCATTAATGACACTTGTGTTGCTCCTCTTAAGCAAAAGCACCTTCAGTCAGAAGTGGGTGGGGTGTTCTTGAGGCTCTTTTTCTCTTTGTGGTGTGGTACTTAGGCTTATGGTTTGAATCAAAACTAATTCTGGGGAGTAACACCTTCATTTGCCTGGTGAAGATATAGGTGTGGTGAGGTTATTTTAATTTCAATAGAATCATCATCTTAATTATGGACAGGGTAGTCTCAGATTAAGCACAGTCTCAAATTAAGTAGTTGTTGTCATAGTCTGGTAGGGTTTCTTGATGATCAAAGGCTTTGTGGTATGTTTTTATCCAACTGTTTGTGGCAAGGATAGAAATTAGTTACTGGTTTATATATTTGGTTTTGGTTGTGTCACTCATGCGGTGCCATCACCTCCTACAGAGGTCACGTAAGATTCAAGCCTATGGTGGGGCTAGGAATTACACTTGGGATGTGTAAGCAGTCACTCTTAGTGCTATGTACCTCCCAGCTGTTAGGAAATAAGGTTGGCCAGGACATTGACTGCTGTCCTTTTCTGCAAAATACCAAGTATGTCCGAAATAAAACAAAATTTCACACTGTGATGAGACCCAGTGGAATATAGTGACTAAAGGACAGCACCTCCAGTCCAATGAGGACCTCTTCATGGTAGAACAAGGTTCTTGGTTTGAGACCCGAGTACCCCAAAGTTTAGGATTTGTGTTTGTGTATGTGTAGCTATAGATATTACAGTGCACCAGTCCTTTCTTTTTTTTCCCTTTTTTTCCCCACTGTTTATTTGTTTGTTATTTTCACCCACTGCCCAGTAGTTTTTAGACAATGAAACTGATGGTACTCTCTTTAGATTGAAGCAGTTGCCTCTGCACCAAATTCTTGCAAATGTGGCTCCTGAGAGAGCAGCCACAACAAACAAGTGAAGAAAACTGTAATAACAAATCAGGTTGTCATAGCCTTTTTAAAGAAAGCTATAGATTGATTTTAGTCACAACCTCTTAAGCTTAAGGTACGTGGGCAGCTGAGCAGGCTTTTTTCTAACTCTTGCATCACTAGAAAGAAAACGAGGGGATTGACTGCTGCCTTAATGTAGTTAACTTTTATTTTTTTTTCCCCAAAACAAAATACAGGCCTTCAGGCAAGTGCCAGAATACTGGTTTGTGTTTAGGCTTTGATTCTCCCAGAGAATTTGCAGGTCCAGTGTTTAAGCAGAGAGTGAGCAGTGCAAAAACCAAAGGGCATTAAGGTAGTTGCTTGAAATCCTAAGTGGAATGTAAACACCATCAGAACATTTGCATCAATACCAGTGTCTATAAAGGTGATACACTCAAAATGAGCTGATTCAGCAGAAGACAATTGAGTTATCACGTGGTTACATGATGTTATTCTAGCAGGTAGGTCAGAGAGAAAGTTTGTTTTATAAGGGCTTAGGTGGAGGAACAGAGGAAGATCGATTTGCTTGCTAAGCCTTCTGAGTGCCATCTACATTAAAACCTTTCAAATAGATTAAAATACTTTCATTTGATATGTGAGACCTAAATGCTAGGCTTTTGTGTAATGCCAGTAATACATACTTGTTCAGTTTGTATAGCTCTGTTTGGAATATTCCAAAGGCATTCCTAGAGAGGTCAGGCTCAATAATGGCTGGTAGTCTGTGCTTGGGAGAAAAAAAAACAAAAACCAAAGGGCATTAAAAAAAATCAAACCACTTTTAGTCATTTATTCTTAAATATGGTTGGCTATAAAGCAGTAAACTTCTCTAAAAACTGCGGTGAGCAGTTCACTATTCTATTTCTAGTGTGCTGCTAGAAGTAATTAAACGTTTCCTATCACAAAATAAGATCTGTAGGGCTGTTTGTTGCAGCTACTTTATTTAATAGGTACAAATTCATATCTTTAAATACCACTCAAGAATTAATTGTTGTCAAAGACTGCACTAGCTCACAATTCGAGACGTTAAGCTTTGTTGTCCTCCCTTACTTGCTCTGTTTGCACTCTGCCTGGCATGTTTGAGGTCTTCAGTATGAAGATGTATTCCATAAAACACAGAGTGATCTTACTGAGTGCTCATCAACAGGTGGTGGCTGTAAATATCCTGCCTTGCCTACTCATGGCTTTATACCCCGGGTACTAATCCCTGTGTACAGTTGAGGGAAAAACAGTCTTATTCTTTTGAGTAAGATTACAAATCCATTTCTTTTAGAGTAGCTTGGTTCTCTCGTTGGCTGTGTGTTGGCTTATTGGCACTGTACTCAAATATATTTTTCTCCAAATGCCAAGTGTAGTAGACTTGCAAGAGTTAAAAGGGAATGTGCCTCTTGGGTGGAAAAGCTTTACCTGTATTATTTTGGTCACTTTTAGAGGGAAGAGTGTTGCACGTTCAACAGTGGGGGGGTGTAGACGTGGTTTTTGTGACACTAATGGCTTTTTAATTGCAGAGAGCTTGTGTGGAAGCACTGCTTGATATGGAAAATCCATCGGTGCACAACAACGTTTCATGTTATTTTTTTAAAATGCATCTTTTGTTTAGATCACAAAGTATATATTTGGCACAAGCGTAGTGAGCTGCCGATTGCAGAGCTGACGGGGCACACGCGTACCGTCAATTGTGTGAGCTGGAACCCACAGATCCCATCCATGATGGCCAGCGCCTCTGATGACGGCACCGTTAGAATATGGGGCCCGGCGCCTTTCGTAGACAACCAGGATATTGAAGGTAAAAATCAGTATATGTGTGTGTGTGTTCTCATTAGCAGAAGCTCGCATCAAAGGCAGTTAGCTCCAGTGAACTTTCTTTACCCTGAACAGGTTAGAAAAATGCTTTTATCTCTTGGGTTGGAATCATCAGTTTTACTAAAAAAAAAAATAGTTACTGATTTATTTTTTTTAATGTACAGCTGTTGATTTTTTTCATCTAGTTATTTTTACGTTTGGAGAATAAAAAGGAAGCAACTGGTATTTCCAAAACAGTACTCATTTCTGTCACGGCCCTGTAGAAAACTGAGGTCACAAAGACCTCAGGATTATATTAACTTACCGATGCAAAATTCTTCAAAAATCTTGCCTCTGATGCTTGAGGTTTAATAACATACACTATTTTTAAAAGTTAAAGGATGCGTTCTTACCACACTGCAAATTGAATAATGGCACTACAGCGCTTACAACAGGAATCCCTAAAGCCTGGCAAGAATGAAGCTTCCCGCTGTAAAAATCTTTACCCAATTGATTCTTTCCAATCCATCAGCAATTGTGTCTGTCCAGGAGAGAGACACAATGCATTTTGGCAGCAAAAACTAACTGTACACTTTTCCCCAACTTTTCTTGCTTCCCTGCCTAGAATTGTTAACGAGGTGGGTGGTTCAGCAGTTCATGGGCTGCTGTCACTAGACATTCAACCTTGTGGTGAGGATCTACCGTGGAGATCAGAATGAAATACAGTATATCCCATTGCCCCAGGACCTCATGGATATGAGGTGTGGAAACAAGTTCAAGGGGAACCCAGACAAAGTAATCAAAGAGAAATCCATTGATTGCTGTTAGAGCAGTAAACAATGGAGGGAGAAAAAATGTTTATAAAAAAAATAAAGTCGTCCCGAATGTCCCTTGGGTGGAAATAGCTGGAAGTCAGGGGGATATCAGGAGGAAGAATTACCTCCTTTCCCTGCTCCTGTGCTTGGATTTCTCATGGCAGTGGTTGCACAAGAGGTGTAGCTGTGAAGAATAATATCCCACAATGTAGGCATCTCAGATGGCTGACAGACGACTTGATAATTAGCATGCTCCCCTGGAACCAGAATGCAAATGTGTGTTACTTCTCTTTGGAGAAGATGGTTTTTGTGTGCCGACACCTAACATGCTCATTTAGTCTCTAAATTAATAAAAATAATGATATCTAAAATAAGTAACTTTTCACATGGGATTTAGCTAAAGATCCATTAACTAATGTGTGTTCAATAAAGCTTGCATAAATATACGGTATTAATGACCTTATAGTAGAAACAGTAAGTGTTGATAAGATCTTCAAGGTGTGATTTCTCTCTCTTATGTTTTTGTTTTTGCTCAGAGGAATGCAGTAGCATGGATAGTTGATGGCGAATTTGGAGCAGACGACTTCAGTTTAACTTAATTAGTCGTATTTTAAATGGCTTGGGATTTGGTGCAAACAAAACATGATTGATAGCTGGACAGACATGCTCGTCATGAAAAAGAACCATTTCTGAAGCCCGGTTGGGGCCAAACATTTACCACCTTGCTTCATAGTAACCAGTCGAGATGAAGCACGTCGTTAGAACGTTGTTGGACACCGTGTTGAAATTACCCCCCCATCGGTTGTGAAGAACTGTGCTACATTCAGGCTAACCATTGAACTCAATATATATATTTTTTCCCTCCTGCCTTTTTGTCCGGCAGGCTACTGTTCTCGTTGCTCTTCTGTGTAATGAAGTTTAAATGCTTGTTTGGAACACTTTATTTAACAGTTTAGAAGGCTTGATAGAACGAGTGCTTTAGTCTGAAGAGTATACATTGGATAGGAAAGTATTTCCTTCTCTTGTTTCTCAAGTCTCTCTCCGCCTTACTTAGCTTGAGATCTTTGCAGCTTGGTTCATGGATTCTAGCCTTGCCCGTTGCGCAGTATCTTACCAATTGAGATGAAAAACCCAAGGAACTATGTCAAAAAGCACTCTCAGTATCACATTTGACAAAAAGTTTTGTACTTTTCACGTAGCTCGTTGCCCTGCAAAAGGGGTTAACAGCACAATTTTTTAAAAAAATAAATTATTTATAGGATTAAAGCGACTTCATTTGTATACGTTTGGAATGAAAACGATGCAAGAAGTGTCATGAAACACGGGATCACTGATGCTTTGCTGGAGTGTCTCGAGACCCTGTCAGAGGCAGTGGCTGGAAGGAGCTTTACGTAGGCAGCCAAGCTTGTTTTAGAGGGAGAAACTCACTGTCCATCTTTGCAGGTGGTTAGGAAAAAAGCGGTCAGAGGGCACCACCAGACATAGAGCTTAAACAAGACGAGGTCTTTGGGGGTTTTTTTAATTACATAAATATATGCAACAACACTGCTAAAAGGTAGGCTACACCTTGAGGGAAGAATGTGTTGAATCCCTTCACAAAGTCGACGTTTTGTAAAAGTAATTGACGTACAAATCGTAATTAAACACTTGTATTACAATGGAAGCTTCTCTCTGTGTGATAAACAAAGGTGTATAGATTTTTCTTTCTTGAGATTATACTTTTAAGTTTGCAGATTTAAAGGCCTTTCCCAGACCTTGTCACAAGTTGGTGCTGTGAACATCGTGACACATCTAGGAATAGTTCCACTAATAGCCCACGTCAAGAAACGAGAAAGACGTTTATAGTTTACCTATTTATTCCTTTTGATGTAAACAGATGGCCTAGCACCTCTGTGCTGCTGCACTATACGCACAGGTTTATTATGGGGTGGCACTGAATTCCCTTTTGCCACCCTGGGTGAAAGGAAGCGTTGGTACTGCTGGGAAGTGAGGAGGGAACAGGGAAAGGAATGCCACCGAGATCTGAGGTGATCGGGAGAGGGGATTTCATCCTTTAATGAGCTAATGAGCTAGTGTCCTTTTTAGTCATGTGTGGAAGAAGGGGGGAGGAAGGTTTGCCAGAGTTCTTGCTAGAAGTGGAGCTGCTTTGACGAATGGGAATGTGCTGTTTGACATAAACAGTCCTGTTTTTCTTTCCCAGACACAGTGAGGTTTAGCAGGCTAGAAGGGATTCGTTTACTTTTGTTGTTTGGCTTTATTTTATTTCAATTTTTCTTTAGTTTCCAGTTACCAGTTGATGGGGGTGTTTTTTGGTTTTGTTTAATTGCCTTGTGTGCAAACTTAATTTTGATACTTTGGTTGAGACCAGCCCTGAACCTGACAAACTGCTCTTTTAGTACCTCTAAAACAAGGTAAGAACTTCACGTTCTTATCATTGATTTGGTACGTTTACCTTAAAGCTAAGGTGACTTTCTTTGATAGCAGTTGCCGTTCCACATGTGTAAACTTCAGCCTACAAGTCCCTTCCTCCTTCCACTGGCCAGTTCTCGAGGAAGCTCTTTCTTTGTCCTCCTGGTTCAGGCAGCCTAAGATTAGTCAGTCTCGTTCCTGCGGCATCGGTGTTGCAGGGAAATGGGCGGTTTCCCAAGTTCAGATTTGAGTAGGCTAAACCTTTGGGTTTAAAAGAAAAACCTAAATAGTAGACAGTGTTTTGTTTGTCCAAAACAGGGTATAATTCTTTAGCAATGGCAGGATGTGACTCTTTGGAAGTTACCCTAGTATTGTTTTACTCTGGAACTTAGGTTTTCAAATGAAGCATTATTTAGGGAGAGTGAGGAGGATAATCCTGGGTTTGATGTCTCTTGATGATGTTTCACACAATGGCCTGGCACCACTTGCTTACTTCACACTCCTGGGGCTTCAGCAGGAACTTCAAGCAGGGGGTGAAGGCTGGATCAAACATCAGCTGTAGATTTTAAGTCTCATACGTGCTTAAAACAGGCATTTTTAATGTGGTGGCCGTATCTAAACAAAATGAGACCTTACCTGGTACAGGTGAGGCTGGGCTGATGCATGCTTTCCACTGCAATGCATTATTGTTAGGAATTTACCTTACTTTTGCCAAAATTCTGCCCCTCCATTCAGGGGTTTCTCTTCTGGATTCAGTGGGTACCTTTTGGATACAATTTAGAAGAAGAGTTAGGGAGAAGCTCATGTTTTGCTATTGTCACTTTAGTTTTGTGTTGGAACTGTGCGATGTAGAGGAAAGTTGTGTAGAGAGGGCACAGTTTCCAGCGTGTCCCAGTAATGGCCTATTCCATAGCTCCATGCTCCTCACGGGATGAGCGGAGAGGAAAGCAAGGTGAGAGGAATCTTCCATTTTTGGTCCCACGGTGGACCTATATTACAGATCTAGCGGTAACTGAGTGCCATTCCAACCTGCAGGTTAACGAGGAACCTCAGGTATTTCCAGCATGTCACGTTCACACTCTGTGAATTGAAAAGTACCAATACTTTTTGTGCACAGGCGATACAATGAGCCTGGGGGCCGGGGTCGGGGGGGGGGGAACCCAAGTTTGCTCATTTGCAACACGTTGATTTCCATGTGCTTAAAAATGTTCGTAGGCTGGAGTCTTAAGGCTGGAACAAGTGCACACCCCCAGTAAATCACTGTATGAGTCAACAGACCCATAGTTTGAGAGGGGAAAATACTGTAAGTGTGTGCCCCTCCCGTAACTCTTCTCTGGTCGGCTCTTGGCTTAAAATATTCACTGTAGCCCCAGGTTATCGTTGAGGCAGATCTTAAAAATACATGATGGTGAAATACTTTATTACCTGACTTTTCATTAGCTGTTCTGGTAAGTAATGTTCAAGGCACAACGGAGCACAAAAGGGAGAATGTTAGACCTGGCCTTGTTTGGGAGTGGGGGGAAACGCCACCTTTGCTTTAAATTCCCTCTGCCTTTTCTGAAGTTCACTTCTTTTTGAAGATTAGAGCAAAGATTCAAGCTAAAAGTCTATCCAGGTCTTGCCAGTTACTTCTCAGCTGGGCTTCAAACAGGTAATGTTTAATTAAACTCAGTGTGTGCTTGGGAGTTTGTGTCGAGGTGTACGTTTTTACCCTGCTAAGCCATACTCCCACCGCAGACCAGTTTTTGATGGCTTCTGTGGTAGGAAACCTCCTACAGTTAGCCCTAGTTTGAGGGGAGATATTCTAGACCCACACGGGGAGGGATGGAGGGAAAAAGGAATGACCAGAAAAAGCAGGATTTACTGACCAACAAACTACTGTAACTCAAGGGGGAGGAGGAAAAATGCACTTTCAATAGTTTGTCCATGTTTTTAGCTACAAAATACATATTTTTATTTTTTTTTTCCCGAGACAACTATTCAGAGGAATAGCCATCCCATAAATGGGGAATCCTCCTTTGGGCCTCCTCCTGTCTTTTCCACATCAGCTCCAGTCTGTTTTCAGCTGCCATACTTAATTTTAAAAACTGCTACTTTTCCAGTGATGTTTAGAAAGGAAAAACATAACAAACAAACAAACAGATTTAAAACTAAAAATAAGAAAGTCACTAACTCCAACACTTTTTTAAACAGGGTGGACTTAATTGAAGTGTGCAGTGTTGAACTACTGCTGCGGTAGCTGCCTCTAGTTGTGGAAATAAACTGTAGAGGAGTTTTCTGTCTGTTCATCCAGAAGATCTGGATTCTCTGAACTAACCCCGGGTTGAGCGAAAGGTCCGTGAGCGTGTTCCTCCAGTGGGGTGTGCGTGCGTGCGTGCCTGCGTCCCACCGACAGACAGAGAACCCGGCGCTCTAGGTACTCGTCCCTTTTTATTGCATACTTTTCAGTCGTGTGTATGTGAAGTGTCCTTTGACCAGAAGGTTTTTGGTTAATAGCAGTATATTTTTATAAATTTGAAATTCATTGTGCCCCATCTTTTTGGTTTTTTTTTTTCATATGTTTGTTTTTTTTTTTTTCCTTGTTGGGGGTCTTTGTGCTTAGATTGAAATCTCAAACATTTTTAGGCACAGATGGAAAAAGTTATTGGCTCCTTAAAAACACGTGGGACAAAACGGATCCTCAAAGCATGTATGTACTTACAAACCAAGCTGTAGAGATCAAGAACAAAGAACTTTATTGTTGATCTCAAGATTTCTAAATTGTTGAGATTTATATGGAGTTGTGGTGGAACTAGTTAACACTTAGAGCTTTTGGTATGTAATGACTATTTGCTATGGACTGATATTAAATGTTTCAAAGGATTGCGTTCTTAAACTTTCTGGATTTTTGTTACTCTCCTCGGATTATATTAAGTAGTTAAAAATTTCTTTGCTATATTACATTAAAAACATAAGAACTTTGGGTCTCGTATTTATTTTCACTTGTTTTACTAATTATTTACAGAACACCGTTTTAACTTTTTTATTTTATAAATGTGTAGTATTTTAAACATATCTTTAAAAAAAAAAATTGTTCAATTGGAACTACATTAACTTCTGATTTGTTTTTATTAGGATTTTTAAAAAAAAAATACACTTTTTCCATGTTGGTGCACAGCACTTAACAGAAATGTTTGTATTCCCTTTCTTTCAATTCAATAAACAGAATAAACAACTGGAATGAATAGTTCTTAGTTTCCCTACCTTCACTTACATGACTGACTTGGATGTTAATTGCTTGATCTTTAATTATAGATTTCTTGCTTATCTACAGTATTTCGCTGTTTCCCCAGGAAAATCACTTTGTGGCAGTTCAGCTGAAGGTGAATTCGCTCAGTGTTTGGGCGAAGTCTCTCCAGTTGTTGACATTTGACTTTAACCTACCTCCCACTTGTGTTTTCACTCTGCATTTAGGGGTCAACTTGCCTGGGTCCCGTTCTGTGCTTCTCTGACTTCTGGAACATCCGAGGCTCCATAAAACCCCAGTGCCTTAAAGCCGGGGCTCCCGTAAATACCTGGCATGGGTTGCTGTAGGTGCTCGGTGGGATTTGTTGCTTTGGTCCCTGCATCTCCTGCTTGGAATTCTCTTAAACTGGAGATGAGGGACCTCTGGGCTTCTATCTGGAGTCAACCCAAGCTGCTTATGTGGCCTTGAAGCTACTTATTAACTGGTGCCTTTGTTCTCTTTAGTTAAAGCTTCTTGCTCCTTCTTAAAGCAGAACCTTGTCTTTGTTCTGCGTTTTAGCCGTGTTTATTTTATCTATAAAGCTGTGCCTAAATTTGCCTTTCCCTTTCTGTGGCTTTTCAGAACTTACACCTTTGCTGAAATGCATTCAGTTTTTTAATTCTCTGAGCTTCTATACTGATCAGAAAAGGGCTTTACTTTGTCTAGTAGCACCTTTGTGTTAACTATATTCCCCCCCCTTCCAATTCAAGCAGGGCATAAATAATTATGGTTTACTGCTTTCTGCTTCCTTGGGTGCTGGTATTTTCGATAGAACTGTAACGTTTCAGCAGGTGCATGATTTAAAGCTGTCATTTTTCCTCTTTTTTTTAAAACTCTTCAGATTATTTCCAAGAATGTGCAGTGGATAAGCATTCCTTCATTACCTGAAATCCAAACTCTGACATAGGTGGGGTGTTTCTCCCAGGGACACTTTCTCGTTTGCTCTCACTTTACCCTTCAGCCTGTGCTTTCTGTGCTGCTGCAGCAGAGGAACTCCCGATGTTTGTGTGTCTCTAATGCTTCTGCCAGGGACAAGGTGGTTAATGTACTGATGGCTGCATTTTTCCTCTACCGCCACCACCTCCAATCTCATCATTACCATAATATCCTTAGAGGAAAAAAATGGTCTTTTTATTACCATCTGTACAAAATCCTAGAGAACATCTGGTGAGAAAAAGATGAAAGCTATGTCAGTACTGAACAGATAAAGACTTGCTTTTATGGGTTTATCAGGGTTTGGGGTTGACTGCTAAACCTGCACCTGGAACCGGTCATACCATCGGTCCCACTGATTTACTGTGTTCCATAGTACATTAAAATAAAACCAAAGTTTACTAGAACAAGGAGATCAGTATAGTCTTTAATAAGACAGGATAAATAACCAGCAGTCTGTAACATGATTAATTAAGGGGGTGGGATAAGCTGTTGTACGTGCTTTAATCTCATCTCATCTCTCTGGAAACTCTTCAATGAAAACTATCTTCACAAGATGGCCAGGCTCTAGACTGGTGGTGAGGAAAAGAGCTGAATAACCTTGGTTAAAAGTTACAACTCCTGTAAACCAGTTTCAGCTTTACTTTTGTGAATTAAGACCTTTCTATAAATCACAGCTCATCAGTTAAAGGGAGAGCTAACGGTCTCCCCCATGAAGTTACACTTGGATACCTCAGTTCCAAAGTGAAACGTAACCGAGTGAGGGAACAGGAGGGAATCTGTGTTTTGGTCTCACGCTGATTCATAGTGATAAAGCTAAGTAAATCTTAACTTAAAATCGGGCTAAAGTTTGTAATTATCTTGAATTTTGTATAGTAAGCTTGTATTTATAGTTACCCTGTTCTGCCCCAGTGGAGACCCAGAGAGTAGGGAGGGTTTTGGTTTTTACTACTGTAAAATTTGTGTGTACTCTCATCCTCTGAGAGAGGTGACTGCAGGATCCCCGGCTGCCGCTGATCAACTACGTTTCTAGCAATTACAAATGCTAGGATTTGGAAATGACCCTGTACAGTAAGGATGGCTTCAAAACTGCCACTGGAATTACTTGGCACAATTGTCACCTCTGGAGCCAACTACTGAGGTTTTTGCAACTACTACGTTAAGTTTGTTGGTGTTAGGTATGAATAAACAGATCCCTTACTTATCTAAAAAAGGGTGGTGAAAAGTGTGCATTCATATAAAAGTATAGCTTGGTTGGTATTTTGAAAACCACCATCTATTTTTCTGTTGGTTTCTCATGGTTAATACTTCACTATTGAGGAGGGAAGGGGGGAGGAATCCACAGTAACACTCCCCTCACTCAGGGATAGAAATTAAGACACATACTACCCTCATTTTTTTTTCAGATATCTTGTTCTTTTTCCCTTTTCTTTCCTCACACTTCTGAAAAGGCACTTCCCTCAGTAGAAAACAGCAGCTTTTCTTAGTGATAACTTTCACCAATTGCATTAGAGAACAGATGCACCTGATCCCATCTAATGGCATCGCTGGAATTCTGAGCTCCTAGCAGTTAGAAACCATTGAAGACAACGTACCTTACAAACGTTTCCATTCATAATAAAGCTCTTAACTCATTTCTTTAAAATAAGATACTCTGGCAGTTCTGTAAGTGGTGAACTTACAGGTTACTGAACATGCTCCTCAGGGTGAAAACCAACACATATGTAGTACAGGTTTTTTCACACATAAATAAGATAATTGCCTATCATATAAGCTGCTATAAAAATTACTGACTTTCCTCTCTTCAAGTGTTTCTTGTTCTCCTTTTTCCAGACCTACAGCCTGTCCAGGTCTCAGCTTTACAAGGTGGTACTCCCTGCAGTTTGATGTCTGTGGTGGTAGGTAGGCAGTGGGATGCAGCTGCTGAAGCTATTCCCTTACTTTTTTTTTTTAATGAGAGTTATTCTCAGCAGTTTTTCATCTTTACAACAGCTGAACTTGGACTCCATCCATCACAAACTTAAAGGCAAACTTTTCCTAGAACAAACGTATCAAGCTTCAGCATTGTCTTTCCACTGCTGGCTGTGACTAGAGCCTGCTAACTACAGCTTTACACCAAAGAAAACTACTGAAGGAATAGGAGCTCATACGTTTCAGGACTTAATTATAGAACCGTCTTAGTGAGTTTGTTTCAAAGCACGTATAAATAAAATTAACTAAAACCTGAGACTACAACCTCAGGTTTCTATATTTATCCCTCATGCAAGAGCTGCACAAAAAACTGAGTTTGCTGGTGTCTTTGAAACAGTTCAGTTGGAACTGGGTTGTGGTTTATCAGCCCATCTTATCAAACTGGATGTACTCTCCATTGACCTCACTGGAGATGGAAAGAGCAGGTTCAGGAGCAGCAGCTGCTCTTTTGTTTAGTATGGCGGTAGGGAGGTCTATGGTCTATCTCAATGACAAAACAGGCATTGAAGTTTATTTAAAAAAAAAAAGTATTAATCACATTTCCTATTTATCTGCTTTTCACTCTTACACACACATGTTACTTTCACCAAAGGAACCTCAGTCCACCCAAACACAAGACTTCACAGAGGTTGTTGGAGGGCAGGATGGAAAGGGAGAAAACAATGACTTTAATTCCATTGCTTTTCAGCAGGCAAGAACACTGACACAACGCTGTGAGCTGTGCTCCTGTTCCACTCCGAGATCTGTGTTCCAACAGGCTCAAAGGGGACAGCCTGAGGCACATCCTGACACCTTTCAGCAAGACACCTTCAAGAGATCAGGACTGTGCTTACGTTTTATTCTGGAACCACCGTTGTCAGCCCCTGCTGCTAGAATGAGTTTCCCTTCTCACCCTTTCATTCCCGCAAGATGGGGTCTCTAAGGGAGGATTTCCTTTTACAGACACAGCAGCTCCAGCGGTTTGGGTTGGAAAGGAACAAAACCAGCCGCTACACACATCCAATGTCTTTTGAAAATATTTTATGTTAAAAATACAGAAAAATATTTCTTGTTCAGAGAGGAAAAAATATACTGCATGACGACACTGATCTAGGTACGTTCAGAAGGTGTCTGTGGCTCCACAACCAGTCACTGGAGTGATGACCCAGTTTGGCAGCTAATGGTTCTTTTTCCACGTCTCAATCGTTTATCAAAGCCAGAATCATACTGTGACAAAACAGAAAACACGGTACTAGTGGATTACTAGGGCGTGCACAAGGAGGAATAGCTACTGCTTTCACAAGAGAACGGCACTTGATTACAAAACTGCATGCTTTGCTCATGAAGACAGGGGCTGCAGAAGTAACTGTAGTAGAAGAACAGTTCTATCTTCTCATCAGTAGCCCCATCACAGAACTCATCTGTTTGTAATTTAGCCAGCTCAGCTCTATTTTCTAAAACACAGCCTGTAAAACAAACTAAATTTCATATTCTTATTGCTGGAATTGTGTAACTGTTCTCGTACTCGTAGTGGGGTTGAGATGAAGGAGTAGCCTGAGTTTCCAAACCATGTTTGATCAGAAAGAATAAAGGCATATAAGGAGCCTGGAGACAGCTGTCAAAAGAGATCATTGAGACTTAGCAGGATGCAGGAAGATAAGACACTTATGTGTACCAGCAGAGTACCAGCAATTATACTAGCACAATAGAGGAGATAAAAATAGTTGGCAGACAATTCCTTTGTTCCCTGGGAGCAACCGCACAAACTAACCTGTAAAGGTACATGAAGAAACAGAGCAGATGAAAGCCCAGCTTAATCATGGCTTCCTTCATGTGAGATTTCAGTTGTCCTCGGTTATGGATCTCCGTGGGATCAAATACCCCCATGTTTCCACTTGGAACCATAATGTACCTAAAGGTTTAAAGGGAGAAGAAAAAAACCCAACAAACCCCCACAAAAGCATATTAATCAAAACACAAGGGAGTGTCAGGGCATGGGGAGAAGAGCTTGCACAGAATGGACTTTCATCCACAGAGTTGTTCCACAATTCAATGTAAGGGAGCTTCTCTTTAATTCCATTTCAGTGTCAGCACATTGCATGTATCAGTACAACCCACAAATAAAGAGAACAAGTAGTACTAAAAGCATCAGCCCAGCTTCTCATGTCTAAAGAGTAGAGTTTACAGGTAGTAGCAAATTCCAGGTTGTTTTAATTGCTGTGCCTATGTCAGACATCTAAAATTGAGGAAACAATCCTGGATTTTAGGATATTCAGAATGTCATAGAATCAGATAGGTTGGAAGAGACCCTTAGGATCCTCAAGTCCAACCATCAGCCCTACTCTACAAGTTCTCCCCAAATGTCTACCCCATATATGACAGATATAAAACGAGAGCTGTCAACTCAAAACAGCAGTCAAAGCTTACTGCTTGAGGTGTGGAAATAGAAACAAATGTAACATTTAAAATTCTCTCTGACCAAGTTTAAAAGGGAAATCAAGTGGCAGCTTTAAACATTAACACAAGGAAGCAAAAGTTGGATGGGGCTTTGAGCAACCTGGTGTAGTGGGAAGTGTCCCTGCCAAGGGCAGGGGGGATGGAACAAGACGATCTTTAAGGTCCCTTCCAACCCAAACCACTCTATGAAAAGGAAGCAGCACAGGGGTGATCAGTACAAGAAATTTTCAGAGCTTTCAAGAAACTGCACTCTCTCTCTCTCGTGTCTCCGCAGAAACAGTCCAGCATAAATGAAAATCCAAATGCAAACTCCATACCACGGCAGACACCAAAGGGAATACTGGCCATTTTGTGCAACGGTGCACAATAGAGTTGTATGTACAGAACACTATCCCTCTGTGTGTGCATTTAGGCAAAATTTGTTTATTAAGCTTACAGGCTATATTGTCTCACCTCAACTCCGGCTTAGAAACATTTGAAGGCTTTGCTAGCAGTTTTGTAGAAAACAGGGGTGACAAATGCATGGTTATTTTGCCTAAGAACAATGAGGTTATCAGTAAAGGGATCCTCAACTTCATTTTAATGAGAAACATGAAACTTCTTGTTTCATTTTACCAACAACTTGACCCATCCCTGCAGATAGTTAGCCCTAGCTGGTTTAGGCAAATCAGAATTCCAGCCAAGTTTTCATACCTCTATCTTAAACTTTGGGACTTCCCATAGTACAGCGATTAGAGATAATTTCTGACAAATCCATACCCAGTTTAATGAAATGCTAACGAGCATAACACCTGTAAATGTTCAATTCTCTGCTCATCAAACGTTAAAAGAGAAAAGGAATGTTTTTGACCTGACAGTCCCAATGTTGCCACATTAGGGGTAGGAAACCCCTACTGACCAGTACTGTTTCCAAGCGGTGGCCGGCCCAGTATACAAAGACCAGTAATACTGGCAGTTATCATAAGACCAAAAGTCTGCAAAAACTTTCCAAATACAAAGTTGCAAGATGGGGGTGTAAAATTAATGCAAATGAGGGTAAGAGACAGAAGAAGGGTGTGTGGGATACCACCAGAGCCCAACGATTTTACAACCATCAGCTGTGCTGACCTAAGTGCTTTTATGCTGATATCACTATCAAGTGTGTGGGCACAGCATGAAAAACATTTACAACTATGTTTGCAGAACTGCTTAATAATCCCAATTAACAGGCTATTACTTCCCAGAAACTTGGGAATGATTCACAACTCAAGATTCCTGGGTGCTAGAGTGAAGGTAAGGAAAGGCCAAAAGCTTCATATCCTTTATGCAAGTCAGTTTCTTGCCATTTTAATTGTAAGCAGAGGAGAGTTTTATGTTAGGCTGATCCATAAAGGCCATCAGCAGCTCAAGAATACAACTAAAACATCTCATCATGACTTATTAATCTTCATACTACACTTAAAATAAGTCACAATGAGAACAACAAAAAAAGAAGAGCACGCAACCCCCTTTGCACTTACCTATATATATTCCATGTGGCTACTGGCAAATTAAGGAGAAAGATGAACCAGTGCAATGAAATAAGCATTAATACAGTTACGACAGCATGGCCAATCACCTCAGGGACCACCCACTGCAAAAAGGGAAGAAAAGAAAGAAGTTATATGCACAAATGTAAGTTCCTTTTTGTAAAGGGGATCTATATAGAGTTATCATCTCATTCTAGTAATACCAAACTCAGTCAGAAAACTCATGGAAGAAGAAAATTCATGTGATTTTATCACAATACATGCAAATTAATACCTCAAGTCAGATTCTACATGAGTAAGCCAGAAATCAGGCCATAAGACATTATAACTGAGGTACTTTATCTAAGGATTACAAAAATTTCTAGAGAGAAGTTGTGTTTGAATGCAATGAGATTATACAAGCATTTAAGAAAGCAAGTGAAGAAAGTATACAGTGATCTGAAATCACTGCAAAGAACACAGGATTTAGGAATGAGAGAAAGAGATAATTAAAATTTGTGCAAATGCAGGACACACAAACAACCTCAGGCTTGGAACAGATGAGGAAAATAATCAATACGAAAAATTGAACGAATAAAAAAATTGGGTCAACCCCTGGCAATAACACATTTTGGCTTCCCAGTATCCAGTAGCATTCTCTCTCTTACATTAAGAAAATACCTTTAAATCAAAGTGAACACCTAAGGCCACACTGATTTAATGAAACCAGTTTTAAACCGATTTGGTTAAAATCATACTTTTCACTTTAAGTATCTCTAAATGTTCAAGAGAGGTTAGAAATTATGCAGAAGCATCATAGAAAGTTGCTACAAAGACCCCAAAGTTCAGTCACAAGCGGACGTCCTTGGCCGGGCACCCCTACAACAATAAGGCACAGAACTCAAGAGCTCTGCCAAGTTAAGTCTCAGACCCAGGAATTCAGGGTGAAAGCCCAGCTCAGAGCACCAAGGGCCAGAACAGCCTTCAGTAAAGGATACATGCAAGATATTGCCTATCTAGTCTCTTCAGATACATATTGTACCCCCCACTATCTGTGATACTAAGATGACAGATCGTTTTCTTAAACCACATTAAATGCAAAGGATAATAATTTACTTTATTGAGTTTTGAGCAGCATGATCTAGCATTAATATAGTCACATTCCAAATCTGACAATGTAATTATCTGAAGTCCAAGATAAGGAAAAAACATACGGTAGGTCAGAAAACACAAAACTTTATTTTTATCCAATAAACTGGGGAGAGCACTGTGCTCTCAGCACAGACTGTTTTGTTCTCCCACTGAGCTGCCAAAGGCATTCAATTAGTTACAACTCACTCCTACTTAAGGTAGAAAGTTAGGCCACCTTTTATCATCAAGCCAAATGCTTTTATTATGTTTTTCCAACGGCAATTGTTGCACAAGTGCAAGTTGCAAAGTTCAGTGCAACACTTGGAAAGGACCAAGGAGATAAACTCTGTATTTTAAGCACCAGAATTATTATTACAACACTTGAAATCAGGACTGAAAAGGAAGAAAAAAAATAATAACTTTTTAAACTCTCCTCACCATGAAGCCTAAAGGTGCAGTTTTAAGGAGCTGATCATTTTTTTTTTTACATTTACAATGTCGTTTGATTAATTCATCCTTTGCTAGGAAGTATGAGGGCAACACCATTATCAAATGGACTTTCAGCATGGAAGATAAAGATTTCAGACATAAAAGTCCCCTCAAAAAAGGCTTAGCACGCACTGTGCTAAGTTATGTCCTGGAAATGCCACCCTCCTTTTCTCCAAGAAAATAAAACAATTTTAAAAACGCATGAGATTTATTTTTTTTTCCTATCCCAGAAAAAAATAGGTGAAATCTTTTCATTTTTCAACAAACAACCTATCCTAGGATGGATTTCTTTCAAGTGCTTCTGCACATTTTTTTCTGTTAGGAGAACTGGTTAGGTTCTTATCAGGATCTGAAAAGAACAGGATTTGAAAGAACACGAAAGCCAATTTTCTTTTATTAGAAAACAAACAAGCAAAAAACCACCCCAAATCAGCGCCTTGACATTCTACCAACACCAGGCAGCAAAGACTGCAGGCCAGTTTGTAACGAAGAACATGGAAGTTCTGTTTGCCGAGGAGCTCCCAGTCTCCCAGCTCTGAACTCACGTCTAAAACAGAGTACGGCATCCTTACAATTCAGAGCCTCTGGTTTGGCCACGTTCTTTTTTGAGGCCCGGCTGGTTTTTAAGGGTGTGAAACGCGCTCTCGGCACCCTTTTGCTCCGCAGCACCGCCCAGCACGTGCCACCGCGGCCAAGGCACGATGGGTTTTTTACCGGTACCACCGGCCGCACACGGCCCTGGCCGCCCGCAGCCCCCCCGACCTCCAGCCCCCGAAGGAGCCAACATACTCCAGGCACTGAAGCACCCGCCTTTTCCTCTCAGCGAGGTGCTACCGCCCTCCCCCCGCCAGCGGCCATTACCGAGTACCGGCCCTCAGGGCCCGCCGCCCTCACTCAACTCAACTCAACTCAACCGACCGCCAGCCCCAGCCCCGCTCGCCTTCAGCGGCGCCTCAACAGGCCCGGCCCCTCTCGCTCCCGCCAGGCGCGGGGGCAAACCCAACCCAACCCAACCCAACCCAGCCCAGCCCGATCCTCCTCTCCTCCCCTTCCTAGCTCCGACGGGCGAAGGATACGAAGTAGACGGAGAGGAAGATGAGGGCGCAGCAGTCAATCAGCGAAAAGATGAAGACCACCGACTCCATCCCGCCGCGGCCGCCGCCCTCCCGGCCGCCGTACGCCCCGCCTCGCCCCGCCTACTACCAGGCCGGGAAGGGCCAGGCAGGGCCGCGCCACAAGGCATGCTGGGAAATGGAGTTTTCGCCGCAGGGATGCCGGCCGGATCGTGAGAGCAGTGTTGCGGCCCTGGCAGGGGACCTGACCTATTCTGAAACTTAATTAGCAGTCCGGCGGGTGAATTAGTTCCTGGATACCGCCGGGTAGGTCTTTCGGTGCTGCGGTTGCAGCCAGCCGCTCCGCGCAGGCGAGGCGCTTGAACAGCCCCTGGGCTGGCGGGGAGGCCCTCGGCCGGGGAAGGCGGCGGGCGACCATGCGGAGCCGGCCGGGGCACTTCGTGGACCTGCGGCTGAAGCAGCGCGTTAAGCAGGTACTTGCCGGGGCGGGCAGCGGGCGTTCTTCTTCCCCGCGGGGTCGGGGAGGCTCCTTGTTTCTGGCATGGCGGGCCTTGTTTCCCCCTTGCTCACGGGAAACGGCCTTGAGCCTTCGGCCTGCTAGGTGCGGGAGGGAACGGCAGCCAGCGCCACCCGGCCTGGGCTCTCGGGGCTTTAAAAAGACCTTTAAAAAGGTCTCTCTTACCCTTCTCCCCTTTTTATTTTGTTTTGTTATTGTCTTTCATTCTCTTCGGCGCTCTTGATCCTGAAGCTGACTGCTATTTCAAGTATGAAGTGAACAGTCAAAAAAAAAATGGCACTCTGGGTAGATCTAGGTAAATGGGAAGTGTTTGAATTTGGAAACATGTACATCGGTTATATTAAATGAGTGAAGCAAGGGAAAATAAGCGATTGCTTCCATGATACACAGGTCAAGAGTGCGGGAGAACAGTGATTCCTTCATTCCTTCAGGTGTCCGCTGCTGGGATATATTTTACAAATATTCATGGTGACTTTGGAAATTAAGCAGCACTTACTACTGTGTGCAAGTCTACTCTGCTTCTAATTCCTTAAAACGTGAGCTGCTGCTTGAGGGATCTTGCTTATTTTCCTTTACAAGATCACAGTGACTGTGTCTTGGCTACTCTGAAGTACAGAAGTACACCTGGATTCATGGTAGGCTGGGTATTTTTTGCAGGTCATAGAATCATAGAATCATTTAGGTTGGAAGAGACCCTTGGGATCATCAAGTCCAACCATCAGCCCTACTCTACAAGTTCTCCCCTACACCAGATCCCTCAACACCACATCTAATCTACTCTGAAACACAGTCAGGGANAGGTGTGGCCTCACCAGTGCTGAGTACAGGGGGACAATCACCTCCCTACTTCTGCTGGTCACACTATTCTTTATGCAAGCCAGGATGCCATTGGCCTTCTTGGCCACCTGGGCACACTGCTGGCTCATGTTCAGCCGCCTGTCGACCAGCACCCCCAGGTCCTTTTCTGCCAGGTCAGCAGCTGCCCATGGATGACATGAAGTATAACATCATTTAAAAAAAATAATTCTGTATTTAAGTATTTTTAAGTAGAGTTTTTTTTTTTTGAGTAGAGGTATTAAGTTTTTAAGTAGGGGTATTAACTTAAATGAGATTTAAAAATTCTTGTGGTGGTATTTGTGATATCATATGTTTTAGGGAGATTCTCTGTCTCCTTTTTTTTAAGGAAGTCCTCATTATGGTATTCAAACTTCTTTTACTCCTCATTTGGAGAGTGGGAAAAGAAAGCAAATGGACTGCAGTTGTACCTGAAATTTAATGCATTTTCTCAGATTTTCATAATTGTGGTTTGAAAATGGCTTGGATCAGTTGCTGCCAGAAAAACAAAAACAAAAACAGAAAAAAGAATTAACTTTCATTTATATACCGTTCTGTAGTGCTTTTTTAACATCTTGTAAAGATAGAAGTTCTTGTTGTGACAGTATCCATACTAATTGATAGTTTCATTTTTAAGGTCAGAGATCTATAACAAAACCAGGTTTACTGAGATAAACCCAGAGCTTTAGAAGGAATGACAATAAGATAGTGAGTTACAAAATCATCTTTCTTACTGATAATAGGCGATGGAGTTGCAACAGCCAAAGTCACCAAAGCACCAAAATGCAGTATGCTCACTTCCCTAGGAAACAGAGTTGGCTACTTACCTGTGTCTTAACAGGCATTTCTCATTGCAGAGGGAAATACTGTGTTCCAAGGCAGTTCAAAGCTGTTTCTGATTTTCATTTTGACTTCCAAGAAGCGTAGAGTTTGAAATGGTCATATTTGATATATCAGTTCTGCTGCATTGACAGTGATTTTATTTGCTGCTTAAAATTCTTCATTTCAGTATCTTGCAAGTAGTAAATGTGGCCAGTATGTTGACATTGGAATCCTAGCATCTGATTTGCAGAAAACCTACAGGTAAGCAAAGATTATATTCTTATATTCTACACTGAAATTACAGAATATGTTAATCGTTTTTTGGTTGGTGGTTTTGGGGGTTTTTTTGCATGTTTTTTTTTTTTAATCAAATTCTTATGTTTTTTTTTTTTAATGTTAGCTTTGTTCCCTGTTGATTGATCAAAGTGGCAATATCATCCCCTTCTTAGGGTGTGACAGGTCTTGGGATTTTGGTTTGTTTTGGTTTTCCTCTGTTGGCTATTAGGTAAAAGCAAATAAATAAGATACACTCTTAGTAAGTGAAGATAAAAGGTTGATGATTTTTGTTTGCAGTTAAAGATGCCTATTGGGTCAGATTTTGTTATGGTGACTGTTATGAAATAGAATACAGTCTGCTCATTTCTCTATCTCTGCAGTTTAAGAGGAACTTGACAATTTTTACTAAATATCCCTTTAGAGACCAGTATAGTTTAGTGGGTTTCTGTCATCCCAGTGATTGAGCTATTCTAGGCTTAAGAAAAAAAGAATAACTTTTTCACATAGTGGGTTTTTAATATTGTGTAGAAGCTTGGGTCCAAATGACAGTGTATTTTTCCCACTGAGAATGATAGTATGTTAAGGGGGAAAAATAGTTGGTATAATTTATGTACTTTGGGTTTTTTTTTCAGTACAGAATATGGACGAAGAAAAAGAAATGCTTTTAGAATACAAGTTGAAAAAGGTAATTCTGTTAGTATTTTGTCCAAAATGCCAAATTCTTTGATTATGCTTTGGCTGTTTTCTTACTGTGTTTGAACTTTTCATTTCAGTATTTGGAATAATCAGCAGTGAAAAAGAAAGAGAAGATTTAGCAGTTTTAGAAGCTGAACATGTGGCAAAAAGAGCAAGACAACAAGAGAAAAATGAGTAAGAAGAATTTTTACCATTACATTATTTTTGTAATGCCATTAGTATTACCATTTCTTTACAGCATTTTGTCTTCATGTTATTAAATGTTGGTGGTTTCAAGGTTACTGGTAGCTCATTGATGTCCCACAGGCTTGTCTTCATCAGAAGTTATCTGTAGTTGATGGAGGCATTTTTTTTTCACTGAAAACAAGAAGGTACTCAAGCCAATCGGGGTTTCTCTGTTATGGGGAACATACAGCCCTGAGTTAGTGGGTATCCCTGGGGCTTCTGTAATAGTTTTCTACATAAGGCCCTGGTCCTCATGTGGTTCAGTTCCTTTGTTTTGTTTTGTTCTTAATCTTTCTTGGGTGTGAGAGATATTAGTTAAGTCTGAGAGATAAGACTACAAGACAGGCTATTCAGAGTCAATTGCCACTGGTTATGAGGTTGAAATTGTGATTTCATAGCTCTTAACCCTCTGCATAGTCTCATGGACCATTCTGTTTTCTCTAACCTGTGAAAGATATTAAGAGTCTCCTGGGAAATTAGGACTTTGTAATTGGAAGGACTAGTCTAGTTCAGCAGTGATTTGCTGCTGCTACTTCCCTTGTGCCAGCCTTGGTGATCGTGTGATGTCTTGGTGAACTGAGTTAGAGTGGTCTGACATCACTTTGTTTTACAGCTGTCTTTCAGTCAGGTTACCAGGTTGATCCAACTTATCACAGGCTTGGAAAAGATGAAATTTTTAACTCTTCATACAAGTAAATTTAGAACATGCTAGTCAGGAGGTTTTGTCCAGTCTCCATGTATCATGCTTGTGGGAAACCATGTTGTGGAAATTGCATTTGTTATGGTTTATGTCTCAATTGCAGTTCTGCTCTGATATATTAATAGTTCTTTGCCTTCCTTTGTTGTAAAGGACTGCTGGAAGTGCCACAGATGTCTCTGATGATGATGATTATCCAGAAGATCTAGTAAGTTTTATTTTTATTATATTTGTATTTGCATAACACATGATTCTGTGTCCTGAAATTGCAATGCACTTGAAGAGTTTAAAAGTGGAGACAAAGATGAGGTATAGCCGGAGTTGGCAATGACAACTGAAAATCTATAGCACTAAAAGGAGGCTATTTTCTGAAGGAAAAAGAAAGAACCTGTGGTGGGGGAATGCCTTTTGAGGAAAGCACACTGGGAGCCCAGTGAGGGCCGACTCGCTGTGACATCCAGCAAGGATGCTGACTGAGGTTTATGAAGGTTTTGACTGGTCTCTTAATATAAATAACCCAAATTATAACTGGTTTGTTTTCTTTTAAATATGTGAATCTGCAGTCTGCAAATCACATGAACAGTTCCCTGCTGAGTTTATACAAGAAAGGAAATCCTGATTCTGTTCCGACAATGCCAAAAAATGAACCAATGGAAACCCCCCTTCCTGTGCAAAGAGGTCCTCAGGCAAGCACCATCTTGCCAGGAACGCGAGTTGAAACCCGCATCTCTGAAGGTGGCTGGTTCATTGATAAAACTCCCAGTGGAAAGGACTTTTTCATTGACCTTTCTGAGGATTGGGAAGGAGATACAAAGAAACTGATTTCTGAGGTATTGTGTTTTACAAACTCAGTGTGATTTTAAGTAGCAAGTGTGAATATAGTTTCTTGTGTGACTTGACAGGCTTTGGAAGGGTGATACTAAGCTGAAAAGGACTGTCTGTCTTTCTGGATTTTTAAAATATTACAAAAATTCATGCTATGTTTAAAGACCAGTGAACATGTTAAATAAAAGGGAAAGACTGGCTTAAGCCTAGCGGAGTACTTGTTTTTAGCTTGGTTTCTGAAGAAGAAAGGATTTAGCCCATTTTTCTGCTGTGATTTTGAGCCTTCTGGACTATTTCAGGTATGTTTGTGGGGGAGGAAAAGGTCACAAAATTATGAATTTCGTCCATATTTTTTGAGGAAAATATAGTGCTCGTTATTAGGGAGACCTAGATTAGTACCTGTACTGAAAGAGAAGTGGAATTTAGCTGTTGTTTGTTTACTTGCCAGTGACCACCCTAACTAGTCGGGAAGCGTGTGGCTTGTAGCCATAGCATGTAATCTCCCTTACCCAGTGGTTAAGGCTTAATGTGTCTGGGGAAAGCAGAAGTTTTTTGGCTGGACAAGAGGTTGGGAAGTTGAAGGGAAATGGCATTGATTTATAAAGCAATTAAAAATGCATCCTACTCGCTACCCAGACATGTTGCCCACTTTATCACACCCCCCCCACACACACATTTACATCTACCTTTCTGATCACACAAAATGCTTATGGAGTGGGCAGAACTGACAAATCATCCCTTTATTGTAGTAGTACTGTGTCTTCTATAGAGAAATTGAATAAAAGGGAGATCTTCAAATTGCAAAGTTTTTGCAATGCTGCATTCTAAAAAAATCCCTAAACCCAACTTTCATTATACTTCTCTTTTATTTTCTTTTCTCCTGTATTAGTCCTTTTCTTACACACCATTAACTTGGGTCAGCATTAAATAATATTTTCTTATAGCCACTTATGACTTAGTAGTAATTAGAATTGCATCCATTATATGGTTTTACTCATCCTCAAAGTGGATTGCTCTGTGGTATACAAGTAACTGGTGTCTGATTTTGGTTAGTGGTTTGGTGATTTGGGTGTTGGTTTTTTTGCTTAGAAGTACATCCTCTTAGCAAAAAAAGTGACTGGTGTAATTAATGCTTTAAAAAAAAAGGCAAATCTTACGTTAGAAAAAACGGATTTCTTACAAAAAGAAGGGGTTAAATTTCTGCCTTGCTCGTCTTTATTCATATATAATATGTGTAAGTTAAGCATTTTAGACACTTGCACAGTTTGTTCCTTTAAGTATTCAGAGAAATTCACTGACTGGGAAGGTTTTGTATATGTAATTCTGGTTTTATGCCCTAGAAGTCAACAGAATTTTCTGTCTTGGAGAGTGAAAGAAAGAAGACAAAGGGTAAGAGAACAAAAAGGAAAAAAGAAGCATTTCCGGATGTAGATGAAGAAATCGGTGCCATCTTACTTAAAGAGAAAGGTGAGAAGTTATTTTTGACACGCTGCTCCAGACAAAGAGATGGCATTTTTCTGTGGAATTCCGTGGAATCCCATTAACAGAAGTGCTTTACACTGAGGTGCAGAGAAGTGACCTTGAATGTTCTGTTAAGAAATTTAGCCTTAATGTTGCACTAAGCAATATTCCAATCCTGCCTACTACCAAATAACACTACTACCCCTGGTACTTCACTACTTGTTTACACTGAGTTCTTTCTTGTTTGGTATTAGCAACTACTATGATGTTATGTCTAAATTTGCATGGCTTCTCCTTTCTTACAGTTAGAAGTAAGGGACCAGAGCTTTACCATCCATCAGTGAAGTTTGAGGATGTAGGAGGCAATGATGAAACTTTAAAGGTCAGTTACAATTTTAATTGTGAGACAGAGAATGCTCTGAATAAATTGTCACATGAAAAATGATGAACAAGAAATCTGGCCCTGAGAATAACTGCTTATACCAACAGCAACAAAGTTTTGGGTGGTTTTTCTTTAATGAAATGATACTCATAAAGAGAACTTACTTTTCTCTTGGACTGTCTATGATATTAGCAATCTGTAATACTGATTTCTTCAATTGTCCTTAACAGGAAATTTGCAAAATGCTCATTCATGTCCGTCACCCTGAAGTCTATAACCACTTAGGTGTCGTTCCACCTCGGGGCTTTCTTTTACATGGACCACCAGGGTGTGGAAAGACTCTGCTCGCACAGGCGATTGCTGGGGTGAGATAGCTTTACATTTACAGTTTCTTCTGTTTCTGAATTATATTTAGAGGTAAATTAAACAATCCTCTCTAATAGACTAGATCTTTTTACTTTTTAATCTCTCTTCTCTTCCTATTTTACTCTAAAATATAAACATTTTCACTTCCTATGTTTGAATTCCATCTGAATCTGTACTTGATAGAAACCCATGTGAAGAGGGCACTTAGTGACAAGTTTTCATGTTTGACTTCATTGTTTTGAGGTGTTCCTGGTACTGCAATACAGGTATGGGTATTGAGGAGACTATACAAGGAAGATACTTGTAGAATTAAAGTCCGGTCTCAACGTTATCACCTTTTATGAGGCAGTACATTGATTCAGTTGGATGACATCCATTTAACGGTGGTTTTTGAATTCCGGAATTGGATTTTACGTTGTCCGATGCCAGTGCATACAATGTTATTGATAGCTTGGTGTGTGGTGGGGCTGCTGTGCTGCTCTGTGCCTGTCTTGGCTATAAATCTAGAAGCTATTTAGGGCTATTTAGGGGTAACCATGGGCATTTCTTTGTATTTAGTATAGTTGTTCCTTAAATGTCACATTATAAACTTAAATTTATATATGGGTAAGTTATGAACTTTTGTAGTACAGCTTTTATCTTTGAAATAAGATACTGATATTTGTTACTTAAGTGTTAGTTAGACCCATCTGACACTGTGTCAAGTGTTTTTATTAAAAAGATTTGGTTTATTTTTTTTCCTTTTAATGCCTTCTTGTAAAAAGGTACCTGTTGAATTAATCTGTGATATTGAACACTTCAATGGGTGTTTGTATCCTGGAAGGTTACTAAAGTTAGGGGAAGAAACATGACACAAGTGAAAAATTTTCAGAGATGAGATAAATTTAATGACTCCTTTTTGAATCTTTTTCTCAAATAAGATACTGTCAGTAGTTAGTCAAGGCAAGCCATCTCCTCCAAGCCCCAGGTGGTGGCTACTGTATGTATAAATTGGGATTTTTTTAGTGTGTAATTCAAAGAGCTTGATATAGGCTGCAACTACCTGTGGTGCTACTGGGTTACAATCTGTCAAAGTTACCATTTCATTCATTTATTTTTAAAAGCACAAAATCTTGACTATGAGTTTTATGAGTATCTTGATGTCCAGTCCTGCTTGAATATTTTTGAAGCAAGACTAAGGGAACCAAACCTGGTGGGGATCTCTTCTACACTGTTACATGATGTTTTGTTACCAGAGGGATAGACAATTTTCCCAAGAAGGGAGCTCAAGGCTGTGCTGAAATACATGCATTGTGAAGGATGGGGCAGGGGACCAAGGTGCAAAGCTCTTTGGCAGCTCAGTCATTTCTTAAATGAATTAAAGAAACTTAGGGTTTCTACCTGTTGCTGTTCCCTTGGCCAAATGGCTCAGACCCATTTTAAATCAGAGGGTGCTACTCATATTTTTTAAAGAGCTCTTTGAGATCTAGTCTTGACTATGTAATCTTTGGGTGTAAAAGAAGTTATGTTGGAAAATCCCCTGGGACAGCCAATGTTTCTAACCTCTGGATGTATTGTACAACATTCCTTTGTCTCTTTCAGGAGCTTGAGCTCCCGATGCTGAAAGTGGCAGCGACAGAGATGGTGTCTGGAGTGTCGGGGGAATCTGAGCAGAAACTGAGAGAACTCTTTGAGCAGGCGGTGGTGAGGCGCCCATTGGGAATAGCACTGTGAATTGTTTGTCCTTTTCTTTGCAAAGAGTCATACTCGGTTGCTGTGGTTTGAATTTGAGTGAATATTACTGAGTGAATCTTTATGTTGCTGCACACAAGCCATAGTGTCTGCTGCTGTGTGACCAGAATCCCATTGCTCTGGGTGTTACGCTGTCATAGAGTACAAAGATTACTGTTCTGAACTCCTGACAAAAGATAATTCATCATATCGGTGGAGAGCGAGCAACATAAAATATTTACCTACACAGGACTGCTTGGCTTGATAGATAAAATCCAAAAAGGTGTAAGAGCAGTTCACAGTGCTTTTTTATTATATTTTTTTTTTCTGGTTTTGCCTGGCATGGAATTGGAGTGAATGTAAGAGACTTAAGACTTTTGAGGGTTTCGGTGTAGAGTAAAAAATTTGGGAGAAATACAAGCAAGAGCCAAGATACATGTGAAGCCTTGCATTGATGCATCTTCCAGATTTAGTAGGAAGCAAAAAACCAGACAGGTTGAGAGAGTTTTCATTTTAAAAAATGCAGAATTTTCAGTTTTGTTTTTTTTTAGCATGGCTAATGTTTTACTTCATGAGGACCGTTTTCTGTTCCTCACCTCTGAGAACGTTCTGGTTTTCCAACTTTACTCCATTTTTCTACTCTCCCCCACAACTGTGTATGGGTGCTTAGAGTATGTTCCTGTAAAAAAAGCATGCTAATCATGGAAAAAAGGTTGATTGCATAGCTGTTAGAATATTCTATTTCCAGTTCAAACTACATTTATATTTTTAGGAAGCCTTTTTAAGACGGTGTTAAGTGATTACACAGAGTTTTTAGAAATTACATATCTTTTGGATGTATAGTGATTGAGGGGAGGTTGTTCTAAAAATCACTTTTGAAGAAATTAAGTGAATTGCATAAAACATGTTTAGAGATAAAATCTGTTGCCTTTCTTGTAGTTCCTCACGTTCAGTTAAGGAGCTTCTCCACTTAGCTCTTGTAATCATTTTCGTGCAGGGAAAAAAAGGCATCGTTTCGCTCTACATCCTGCGTGCACTGTAGAATATATCTTATTTTTATATATAAATAATCTTTATAGATTATTATCTATAGATTATAGTTTAGTTGCATTTTTCCCCTCTCAGGCCGTGGGAAGCTGAATGACAACTAGATGGCGCAGTTGCTGCCTGATAACAGAATGCATGGGGTTTAAAATACTTGGGTTTAATATGATCCTAGTTGGGTTTTTTTAAGCTGATTCTAGTTTTTTTTGTGTTTTTTTTAGCATTCCTTTCACTTCTAGTGTTTTTAAAGAATATTAATAATGTTAAGTCAGTTAAAAACACTTTTTGTTATGGTAGTTATTATTATTCTATAGCGTGGTTGGGTTTTTAACGTGAAGTACGTGGTATTTTAGAACACTTCTAGGAGTTTCATTTCACTGCTCATTATTCCTCTTTGAACACAGTCAGGCTCTGTAGTAACTTTGAAATTGGTAGATCGTCCTTCACAACCAAGTACTGCTCCTTGTGGTTCCTGATGTGTGTCAGTAATACAAGCTCTTGACATTCCACAGCTCTAATGTCACTAACAGAACAAACAAACAAACATAACAAATCTGACCTTTCTTGTCTGAGTTTCTTTTTTCAGACTTAAGTGAGTGAGTAGTCACAGTGGAATATTTATGGAAAACATAAAGCAACACAGAGCTTCATTTGTATTTTAAGCAGCATATAGACACATTTTGAATCTCCTGCCTTAATTATTTCATAGCCACAGCTCAGCCCAGTTTCATAGTCTGGCAGCTCTCCAGATAGTCAGTAAGAGCAACAGAGTTGTTCTGGGACAGGTTGATTGTGCAGCAGAGTAATAATTATAGAACAGAAAAATAGATTTAAAACAAAATCTCTTTCATAATGCACTGTGTCAGTGTAGTTTTGCACTTATTAATGTTTTTTGTTCCTAGACCAATGCACCCTGTGTCCTTTTCATCGATGAGATCGATGCGATCACCCCAAAAAGAGAAGTTGCATCAAAGGACATGGAGCGGAGGATTGTTGCTCAGTTCCTGACTTGTATGGATGGTCAGTTTCAGGACAGTCTCTACTAAGCTAAACTTTGTAATTACCAGACTCAGTGTCTGCTTTCCTTCAGTAATGACTTGTGGTTTTGGGGAGAGTGTGGTAATGATTTTCTGTATTCTTGTACAGTTTACCTGGGGGTGGTGGGAAGCTTCTAAGAAATTTGAGGGGATGTTACTACAGTATTTTCAGTCATCTATACAGCATTATATAAGCCTGTCTGTTGTATAAACAGATAGAATGGGAAAATGTGTAAAGTGTCAATTGAAATGCTTATTTTTGCCTGATTGTGCAAAATGCAAACTCTAGGCAGGATGAACAGCAGTTTGACTGTTGATTACTTTCTCTGCCATTCTGAGTATTGTTGTGTGCTGCAGAAGCAGTCACACAGATATTGGAGCAAAGTTGTGGGGGTGAGTATGAATTCTAACTTCCTTCCTTCCTTCCTTTAGACTTGAATAACGTGGCTGCCACCACCCAAGTCCTTGTCATCGGAGCAACAAACAGGCCTGACTCACTGGACCCTGCGCTGAGGCGAGCGGGGAGATTCGATCGAGAGATTTGTTTAGGGATCCCAGATGAAGCAGCAAGAGAAAAGTATGTCTTACAAACTTTAAGGTGGTTTTTGAAGGCTTTTTTAGCATTGTGTTAATGGGTTTTCAAGTGCCTTAATAGTATATATGATGGAATTAAATATATCCTTTCTGTTGTTCAGGAAGATAACGTTCTGTCTTTGGTGTTCCCTATATAACTCTTATATTAGGAAGACAAAGTATGGCCCGTTAGTCCTCTCAAGCACATACCTTAAGCAAAAGGCTTAGATTCTTCTGTTCCATTCCTTGTGGAAATGCACCAGTCCAGGCACTGAGCTGCACTGCCGTCATTCTAGTTTATATAACTGGCCCTTCTTACTCCAAAGATAAAAACACACCTTTTATTCTTTTTTTTTTTCATTTTTTTTTAATTAAAAAGGAACTGTGGAACTGCTACTCATTTCCACAACAGCAGAAAACACAGGAAGTATAAAAAACAGCTGTGGCTTATCTTGTTATGGGAAGGAAAGAAAGGTTAAAGGATCAGCTCCTTCTAACTCAATGAATATTATTTCCAGGTTGAAAAAGCTGACTCTTCTGCTTGCAGTGTTGCTCACTGTGTTGTTAGCGCTACCGTTCATTATTCCACCCTTTCCCCTCCACCACACTTTTGGCCATGCCTCCACTATTTTATTTATTTATTTTCCTCCAGATCTACAGTCCTATAGTAATTTTGTTGCTCTTAGTCATGGGAAAACATGCAAGAGGTAAAACTGAAGAGCTGGCTGATGGGAGTTGTGATTTGATGACATTTCTTTGGTTCATGTTAAAATATGATCTTCCATGGAACAGCAGTGTTTTAGGTGGGAAGGCCATCACGGTACATAGAGACTGTTCACAAGTCAGAGTGCGGTCACATTGGTTCATGTTAGTGTTTTGTACAATTGTTTGTATTTGTGTACCTAGAGGTGTAGGCTTACAGGAACTGTTGATTTTGTTTTCTTTTTTAAATTATCCCAGCACTTTTGTGTTTTGGGTTGGTTTGGTTTTGGGGTGGGTTTTGCTGGGGAGTTTTGTTCCTGGTTTTTTTTTTTTTTTAATAAAAGCATATAGAAACAGAAATCCTTATAATGTTCTGATTTACCACGTAAAGAATAAGTCTTGGTGAAGGCATGGTTTGAAATGTTTAGTTGTGGTTCTACAGCCTTAGTAGGGTGGAATAGGATGAGGAGGTGCACCTGGAAAACCTTGCTTTACTTGCAGTATTTTCTTGTGCGTGTATGAAGTACATGAAGGCCAGCAATATAAGCCAGACACAAATTCAGAATAAACCATTTGCAGTTCTTAACTTTTACACTTTGAGGCACTTGATGAGCTACAGCTGTTGTCAGACAGGTTGAAAAATTCTTGAGAACTGCGCTATTACCAGTAATAAAGATTTAAATGAGAGGTGATGGAACTTACTAGTGGGGGAGGCAAACAGACGAAACGCTATTTCAGAGGTTTGAATAGTTTAACACCTCATTCTTTTCATAACTCTTCTGTAGTTACATTACTTGATCTGGGAATAAACAAGTTTTCATTAGAACTAGAAAGTATGTTCATGATCTTCCCTTCTTTGGTTTGTGCTGCCTTTTTGAAATATTTTCCTGATGAAGTGGTGTTTGGCTGTTTTTAAAGAAGTTGATTTGAGCCCTCTCTTCAGAGCTCAGCACTAGGATTTGTGTGGTGGCATTGGCTTTTGTCTTTTTTTGATGATTCCTGTAGTTTTTCAGTTGTCCTTGGCTTGGAAGAGCAGCAGGAATTCTTGGGGGGCCTTGAAGGAGGTTTTTAAAGCTTCAGCCTTGATAAAATGAAAAAACTGCCCATTAAAAAAAAAAGAAAGCTGCCGCGGCCAGGAGCAGTGAAGCCAGACGCAATCCAGATGATTGGTAGATCAGCTTCAGCTTTATTCAGAAGGCTCCCCAACCAGACAGCAGTACAATCCAGTCAGAAGGCCGAACCACGTTTGAATCAAAGTCACAGGTCCTCATTCGCTAAGCACTACATTTCGGATAGGGAGAGGGATATTGTCCACGAGCTTTTCACGCACTTTCCACTCGCCTAAAGTTTCCCCATCATTGGCTACAACCCTTGTCTCATTTGCTGCTTCCTACACCCAGTTTCACTTTCACTATACTTACTTCCAACTCATTTGCATCTGTGCTCTCCCAGCAACCCCTCTTAAAGGGCCTGCTCTCAACAGAAAGCGTGAGGCCTAGCACTTCACTGTCAGGCTGAGAGAGCTGTTTTGTGTTAGTGATGGAATGGCGTAGGTGGGTGTAACTTTACATTTTGAATGAGAACACATGAGGTGTGCGTACACTTAAGCTGGAAATCTTACTGGGGGTGGATGCAGGAAATACCTACAGTTGTGTGCAACCGGCAGTGGTAGGGGAAAGATACTGAAGGGTAAAAGACAGAGCTCCTCACCCATTCTGATTGCATTTGCTCCTCACAGAATATTTTGTTGTGGATATTCTCCAATAAATAAAAGTGGGATGTAAGAGACAATGCAAGCTAAGGTTGTCAGGAGTACAGGTTTAAAGATCTCAATGTATAACTTGTGCACATCTCTGGTACAGTGTGAGGTCTACTCTTGTCAATTTTGAATCACAAACTAAGGTTTAAAGAATCTATAATGTTTGGATTCAGCAAAAGTAGCTTTTACCTCACGGGTTGACATTGCCTGGTTGATGCTGTTGGTTTTTGCTTAAGATCTGAAAGGAAATCATAGAATCATAGAATCATTTAGGTTGGAAGAGAACCCCTGGGATCATCAAGTCCAACCATCAGCCCTACTCCACAAGCTCTCCCCTACACCATATCCCTCAACACCACATCTAATCTACTCTTGAACACAGTCAGGGATGGTGACTCCACCACCTCCCTGGGCAGCTGATTCCACTGACTGACCACTCTTGCTGTGAAAAACTTTTTCCTAATGTCCAGCCTAACCCTACCCTGCTGCAGCTTGCAGCCATTCCCTCTTGTCCTGTCGCTCATTGCCCGTGAGAAGAGACCAGCACCAATCTCTCTACAGTGCCCTTTCAAGCAGTTGTAGAGAGTGATGAGGTCTCCCCTCAGCCTCCTCTTCCTCAAACTAAACAACCCCAACTCCCTCAATCAATCCTCATAAGCCTTGTTCTCCAGGCCTCTCACCAGCTTTGTTGCCCTCCTCTGTACTCGCTCCAGCACCTCGATATCTCTCTTGTGTTGAGGTGCCCAGAACTGGACGCAATACTCAAGGTGCGGCCTCACCAGTGCAGAGTACAGGGGGATAATCACCTCCCTACTTCTGCTGGTCACACTATTTTTTATGCAAGCCAGGATGTCATTGGCCTTCTTGGCCACCTGGGCACACTGCTGGCTCATGTTCAGCCTCCTGTCAACCAGCACCCCCGGGTCCTTTTCTGCCAGGCAGCTCTCCAGCCACACTTCCCCAAGCCTGTAGCAATGCATGGGGTTGTGGCACAAAACTAGAGCATAGTTTTGTGGGTTTCAATGTTGGTTGAGTGAAAACTGTTCCCACTGTACCATTTCAGTTCACATGGACTGAAAGAGACTTTAAATTAATGCTATTTGTTTCCATAAGAAAATAAAAAACCCCACAGCTTCACCTTTATTTTATTGTTCTTTTTCCTCCCTACTTGATTAGAATTCTTCGGACTTTGTGTCGCAAACTTAAACTCCCAGAATCCTTTGAATTCCGTCAGTTAGCACGGCTGACTCCGGGCTACGTAGGGGCTGATCTGATGGCGCTTTGTCGCGAGGCAGCCATGTACACAGTGAGCAGGATCCTGATAAAATCTGAGGAGTGGGAAAGGAAACGTGTCCATGCTGGAGGAAACACAGCTGAGGAAAGCATGGGAACAGAAACGGACATCCTGGCGGAAGAGAATACCAGACAACTAGAACTTCCTCCTAAGGTATTTGTTCCTTAAAGCATGTGCCTCTAATATGTGGCTCTAATTGAGCCATTTTATGGTTGTGAAAGTCATGGCTGATAAATCTTTAAACATCTAAAACCAACTTAATAGTAAATTTAGATTTAGAAATATTGCCTCGTAAGCCAGAAATTTAACTCCTAATGACCCATATAATGGGTCCAAATAAGTGGCTCTCAAAAACCACACCTAAAAGTCATGCTAATGTTTTATACGAGGTGTCTTATTTTCCTTGGATTTTTTTTGTTGTTGTCTGTGGTGTGTTGCTTCGTTTTCTAGCAGATCCATTCTTAAAATAGTAGCTATATCTCTCTTCTAAAGTGTATCGACTGCAAGAGAATTGTAAAAATGTCAAACTTCCACTGAGCATTTACCAAGCTGGTTGCTGTGTCCTGAGGGGGATATATATTATGGTGCCTGGGGCTCTTCCCTGACCTGGCATAGTCACAGTTAGCTAAAGTCTAGAAATATTTATGCAGTCTACATTTTATCTCTAGCTATGTGATTGCTTGAGGCATGTGGTATCTGGTACCTACAGCAAGTTTGAGGAAGAGTGTTTTTGACTATCCAGTAGAAAAGTTTGGTTAGCAATGTGAGTTAAGCTGCTAATGTGTGCAGTACAGCTGGAATTCTGTTGCAGAAAATAGCATTTCCAGTACCAGAATTATTCTGTGGCCCACATGCTGTGGTCAGTAAACCAGAACATCTTTATAGAGGAGTTCTTGGCCCTACTTCTTGAAGTTTTGGGTGTAAGCTTCCTAAAGATTTACCTGGAGAAGTGAAACAAAGTGGTTTTAAATCCACATTGTGCTCGTATTGTGGTTTTAGAAGGACTGTCAAAGAAAACGGTTTCTGTAATTAACGAAAAACAGTGTAAAAAGCTGTAGTAAGCCTTTGTATGAGAGTAACATAATCATACTGCATTCCTCCCAGTGTTTCCCGGGGCCTGCTGTAGCCAGAAGAAAGCAGGGAGGGACAGGTAGTTGCAGCTCTTATCAACATCACAGTGATCAAAGGGGTTATTGAGCATGAGGAAGTCTAATCCTAACAGAGCCATGTTTTGATAGCTGGCAGGAGGTTGACATAGTCTAATACAGGCTATTGTCATTAAACCTACTATATTATGTTTATAATGGAAAAAATAAACATACAAAATCTCTAAAAGTCATTCACACAATTCAAGTAAACAAACCCAGTGGTCTTGGCTATTGCAGAGTTTCTCTTAATGGGTCTGTTAAGGAGAGAGGGCTTAAAGCGACTATCAGGCACTACAAACGCTTCTGTTTCTTTGTGGTCAGTTGTAGAATTATCTTAATTGCAGCAAACAGGAGGTGATGCTTTTCCTGTATTCTGCTGTAGGAGAAAAATATGGCAAAGTTTTACAACTGTGTTTTCTCCCAGCCCTCTCTCTTATAATGAAAATCCTGGTATAGTTATACTTGGGGTGCACTCTTAATTTGATTTGATCTTGCTTTTCTGTTTTAGAAGTGGGTTGTATTTAGGTTGCGAAGTTATAAGGTTCTTTGATCTGGTATATTCTCAGTTTTCCCCAGTAAGGAACTGATTGGGGAAACTGGAACGTGTCTGCCTGGGCACTGTAGTCTGCTCGATGGGATAGCATTGGAAAGCATTACCCTGGATCTGTCTTCTGTTTGCCAAAAGTTTATCAGGGCCTGGTTCCAAAACCAGGTCTAACCAGTCTGAGGAAATGAGTTGATGATTTGGAATCAGATTATGTTAAATAACAGCGTATAATCTAAAAGTGTGTTAAGGATAACTGAATATTCTGCAAATTGTGCTGTTCAGCAGAGTTGTTCACTTCCTCTTGAGATCAATTTCTTATTAAAATAATACACATCATTAATACATCTCTTGGAAATTTCGGCACGGAAAGAACTTCCTCCTAATCAGTGTGGGAGAAGCAGTAGGGAGAATTTGAAGACAACATACTCATGCTCATTCTGTTTCTGTAGTATCAAAATCAAGATTGTAGACTGTTAGCTCAGTGCTTTCACAAGCATTAAATGTACCTAGTGCTTTCCTGGAATATTTTTATCGTTAATGTAAATGTTTAATGTTATTTTACATATTTTGTGTGTACTGTACAAAATAATTTGTTTCATAGTAATTAATATCACAGTTGAAGCAAGCATTGCTTTGAAAAAGCCCTTAAAAAAAAAATAATTCTTAAAATCTAATCCAGTGCTTAATCTTTTTTTCTCCCTTTCCATGGACCCTAAGGCTGAATTGCACAGACTTTTGGATTTGCTGAAAAACCAAGACCCGTTGCCTGAGGAGCAGCTGCAGAAGCTGTGCATTGAAATGAATGATTTTATTGTTGCACTCTCATCGGTGCAACCCTCTGCCAAGAGAGAAGGCTTTGTCACAATTCCTGATGTGACATGGGCAGATATCGGAGCCCTGGAGGACGTTCGGGAGGAGCTGACTATGGCAATATTGGTATGCTTTGACCTCACTTTCAAAGATCACAAAATGTGCTGCCCAGAAGTTCTAACACGCTACAAACTAGAAATTTTGCAACACCTTCACTTAAAATAGTCAGACTTCCATAATATGCTTTCAAATTTGTTACAAGTCTGAGGCGTGTGTTTAACATTTCACTTACTGGAATTGAAAGCATGAATACAATATGTTCATTATTGCTGAACCTTAAGTGTTCTACATGTTTTATATCAGTAGCTTGGGAGTGTTCGTTGATGAGAAGCATAATCTGAGCTGGCAATGCGTGCTCACAGCCCAGACAGCCCCCCACATCATGGGCTGCATCTCCAGCAGCGTGGCCAGCAGGGTGAGGGAGCTGATTCTGCCCCTCTGCTCTACTCTGGTGAGACCCCACCTGGAGTGCTGTGTCCAGCTCTGGAGTTCTCAGCACAGGAAGGACATGGAGCTGTTGGAATGGGTCCAGAGGAAACCATGAAGATGCTCAGAGGTCTGGAGCCCCTGTGCTGTGAGGACAGGCTGAGACAGTTGGTGGGATTCAGCATGGAAAAAAGAAAGCTCCAGGAAGACCTTATTGCAGCCTTCTAGTACCTAAAGGGGGCTCCAGGAGAGATGGGGAGGGACTCTTTATGAGGGAGTAGAGCCATAGGATGAGGGGGAATGATTCTCAACTGAAAGAGGGGGTATTTAATTTAGAATTTGGAAGAAATTCTTTCCTGTGTGGATGGAAAAAGGCAACTGGAACTTGCCCAGGGAGGCTGTGGCTGCCCTATCCCTGGAGGTGTTCAAGGCCAGGCTGGATGGGGCTTTGAGCAACCTGGTCTAGTGGGAGGTGTCCCTGCCCATGGCAGGGAGGTTGGAACTTGATGATCTTTCAAAACCAAACCACTCCATAATTCTAGGAATAACTTAGTTACACAACTTCCACACAAGGAGTTGGAGATTGTTTAGCTGGAAGGTTAGCAGTCTTGCTGCCAGTCAGAGGAATACTTCATGCTAACACGTTCAGATGAGAACTTGGGTAAATCAAATTTCTGCCTCTGAATAATGGTGTTTCTCAGTGCGAGACAATATGATGCTGATAGTCTGTTTATTCTTTTGGCCTATAAAGAACTTGGTTATGAACAATTTTTCACCCAGCTGTAACTGAAATGAAAAGTTCTGTGTTAGCTTTTTGTCTCAGACACCTATAATAATTTCTTTTATAGGCACCTGTGCGAAATCCAGAGCAGTTCAAAGCTCTGGGCCTTACTACTCCAGCTGGTGTCCTGCTTGCTGGGCCTCCGGGGTGCGGCAAAACGCTCTTAGCCAAGGTAACACATTTTCTAAACATCTATAAAAATCCTGGAGAACCTTCCTGAAGTGATGTTTTTGTAGGAATGACTGAGTCTGGGTGATACTGCCAGAAGCTGGGCTTTTGTATTACTTCCCGTCAAAAAATTAAATCTGGGGCTCTGTGCTGAAGTTACTTGGTTTTGTTGTCATAAAGTTACAATTTTGCTTGAGAGGGAATTACTGCAAAACTTGAAGGAATGAAGTTGGTGAAGAAGTAGCAAAGATGGGGAGAAACTCTGCTAGAAAACTGCTTCTGTGGAATATTTCATTGTGACTTATATATTTGGAAGCAGTCCACGCTATTGGGTTTTTTTGGTTTGTTATACTTTCTTTACTGCAAACGCTTCTGTTTTCCTTCTTGGGCATTTCAATTCTTAAAACCTCCCCATGAAATGCAGATAAATGTGCAAATTTCCAGATTGTCCTCATCTTTGTCTTCAAATGCTCTTGTGTAGTTGAGTGTCTCTTTAGCTCCCACTAATTATTAAGAAATGTTCAGGTAATGTGGGGGAGGGAGGTGGGTGTGAATCTGGAACAATGCCTCAGTAAATAGAGAGAACACCTTGATAAATTCCCCTCCCCCTTCCCACTCTTAATTGCATATAATTATACTTTGTACTGTTTTGTGTATTTTACAAACACTTGACAACTGTCTTCCTTTCCTTAAATTTATTTATTGCTCCACGGAAAGAACTAAAGAAAACATGAAAAACGTGTTTTATGTACACATCTGCTTCTCCCTTTTTGATAGGCTGTGGCAAATGAGTCTGGACTGAACTTCATCTCTGTGAAGGGTCCCGAACTGCTAAATATGGTATGTAGTAATCATCATGCTTTTGTTATTTATGGAATTCTTCTCCAAAGCGTGGGGCAAGCAAAATTCCTGATAATTGCACAACTGATACTGGTGCAACTGAAGTTGCCTCATTCGACCTCTGCATCAAGTGTTTAACAGTGAAGTTATTCACGTGAAAAGGAAAAAAGCTCTCTGGGTAGTATGAAGTGTATTTCTTGGTTGAAATTACCTGGCAGATGGAGCCTTCTTGACTGAAGTAGGATTTCTGCCTGACCAACTACATGCATCATTGCTTTTGTGTAGATTAGGGAAAAGAACCAAAATTGAAATCTTCAGTGAGAGAACAATTGGTGATCGGTAGCTGAGCAAATTTGCTTGTTTTCACTAAGGAAAATAAACTTTTCAGCTTTGAGGTTTAGAAACGTGTTCTGCCAGTCATTTTACATTCTTAATTGACATTTGAAGTGGTCAATGTGATTTTTTTTTAAGATTTTAAAATGTTAACAGATAAAAGTGCTGTAGTCTGAGGTTTTGAAGCCCCGGACTGAGAAGTGTTGTGATGTAACTTCAGTCCCTTTTAGAGTTAAGAGAATGTGTTGAACCAAGGAAAAGAGCAGCAGCCCACATCTTGGAAGGCCACGTCAGTTACCTGCTTATCAATAATGTGGAAGCTAAAAGCACAGCACTAGGTGTGATGATTCTTTTCCCAAACCATTTTTTGGGTGTACTTCAAGTACTGATACAGGAAGGAAATAGAAGTATAAGGTAATGAGGAACCCTACTTCCTTGTGGAGTCTGGACAAAATGTCTGGCTGTGATTCAGAGGCTGTTAAGCCATAAATTATATCCAAACATGTTTGTTTGAAAGAAAAATTAAGTGTTTGCATTTACAAATTGGCAACCCTCATCTCTGCAGTTTGCTACTCCAAGGGAAATTCTGGCTTAGTGTTCAGTTCCCTCCTGCCAGCCCCTCTGTCTTCAGGCAACTAGGGTATGAACCTCAGACGTTCATTGTGTTCACATTGCTTGCTGAGTTTGTTCTTGAACAGCTGAAGAACAACAGGGTCCATACTGAAGATTGTATTTGTTAGTATCAGCTGATGACAAGTTAGATTGATTCCCCAGAAAGGAGGAATCCTGTTACACTCTGACTGTACTGCAAACTGTCAACAGTGAGCTCGTGACAGCTAGTTCCCATGTAAATCTTGATCCGCAGGGAAAGAAAGATAACAGGCTGTTATCAGCAGTAAACTGGTTATCAGGTTGCACTTCTTCCTTGCAAACCAGATCAAATATTGTTGAAAACTGATTGTTTATTTTTCAAGAAAAATCTTCATGTTGTATGTTGTTTCACTGTGATTTATTGTTTGTTTCAGTACGTTGGTGAAAGTGAACGTGCTGTACGTCAGGTATTCCAGCGTGCGAGGAATTCAGCACCTTGTGTTATATTTTTTGATGAGGTTGATGCTCTGTGCCCTCGGAGGTCTGACCATGAAGTGAGTCTGTCTTAAAATATCTCCAGAAATAGATGATCTCAGTTGCAGTTTGTGGCATTATGCTAGCAACAGCAGTACCTATGTACTGCTATGTACTACCGTAGTACCAAGGTACTACGTTCAGTATTTCTCAAGAATAACAGTCCCATAGGCTTTCTCATATTTGAAGGAAAAATGTTGGTCACAGTTTATAAAGCCTTCTATGTCTTTTAGTATGTATCTGTGAAAAAATATATCCAGAGAGAGCGTGTATTTCCACCAATGGCTGGTAGAGCCATAGGAAAAAATGAAAGAGTGCAATTTACCATGTTTAGTTTATCACCAGATCCTGACAGCTGTATGCAACAGTAATGCTTGCATGAAGTATGTACTTAGTTGGACAATGTGAACTGGGTCATGCACATATTTGAGGCAGCAGCATAATTGGAATGCATTAGATATTAGAGATATTCCACCTATGAAGTTTTCTCTGTCTTGATTTTTTTGGTGGTGGTTGTTGTTCTGAAATACGAACTACCTATACCTGGGATTAACTTCTGCTTTGAGGGCGTGGTATTAGTACAAACAGTGTGCTGAAAGGAAAACCACTTTTGTCTTTCATGCAGAGAAAGTACATCTGCTTTACAATACTCTGCTGGTGATAGATACTCTACTGGAGATTGCCACAGAGCCAAAAAAGGTGTCGAGTACTGGGCACCACGGTGGGCATAGATAGTAGCCAAGGAGAAGGAACAAATGGCCTCACTGTATTTCGCTTCTGTGGTGGCAACAGCAGGCAGCAATGTAGTGCCTAGAAGCCTGCCCCTGCTCTTCACAGCCTCCTTTTACCATAGAGGAACTGTCTGGGCAGGAGACTCCAGACTTTATTACTTTTTTTTTTTTTTTTCCCAAAAAAAACCCTGAATATTGAGAAGCTTTGGGTGTTATTGTTGAGGTAGATCACAGAATCACAGACTATCAGGGATTGGAAGGGACCTTGAAAGATCATCTAGTCCAATCCCCCTGCCGGAGCAGGAACACCTAGATCGGGTCACTCAGGAATGCGTCCAGGCAAGTTTTGAATGTCTCCAGAGAAGGAGACTCCACACCCTCCCTGGGCAGCCCCTTCCAGTGTTCAGTCACTCTCACTGTGAAGAAATTTTTTCTCATATTTAAGTGGAAAATATGATGTAAGAATGACATATAGTATAAATTGACTCTTTCATTTTTAATGGGAAATAAAAGGATTGCCACATGTTAAAATGTGTGGCAGGTGTATAGGTAGTGTGAATCTGGGGAGGAAATGTGCCTTAGCAGAGTATGACAGTAGAAATCCAGTATGCAACTACTGTGAAAGTGTGCCAAATAAACTTTTTCACCGGGGAGTATTTCAAGTCAGGGAGCAAATAGATCTTTTGTTGCTTTTACTTTGAAATATTCACATTCTCACTGTTTTCCTCAATTTTGCTGCCAAATTTCTTCTTTTAAAGTCAGGAGCCAGTGTGCGCGTAGTTAACCAGTTACTGACAGAGATGGATGGCCTGGAGAATCGACGGCAGGTTTTCATTATGGCTGCCACAAACAGGCCAGGTAAGGACCCAAAAATCATAACCAAGAGAAACAAGACATCTTTGGTTCACTTCTCATTAAATCATGTGGTCTTGGAATTGTATAACTAACCTTGGTTTGTACTTAAAATTACAGTGTCTTCTCAAATCCAAACTTTTTCTGATCAATTAAGTCTGTCCCACATTCTGTGACAGTGTGAGATGAAGCAACTTCTTTAAAACCTGTCTTAATTAGCACCTGATACCATTGCTGTAAAATGCTTTGGAAGACCTTTGACATAATTGGACTTTATCTCCTTGGAATGTAAAAGAACAAAAGAGAAGTAAAACATGTATTATATATTTTTTCCTGCTTGCATATTTTTGGCAAATTACCAGTAATGACAAAACCCAGTTAGTTGTTTTATCCATGTATGTATTAACTAAGGACAAGATGTAGTATTCTGAGGAGAAGTGGCCCTAACGGGGAAAAAATAGTAGCAGAGCTACTTTGGAGAGAAATTGGAAGATGAGGAAGTTGAAATACTGGACAGATTGCTTGGGTCCTATAGACTAAGGAAAATTTGTTCTGAAATCACCTAAAATATGCAAGTATGAGGTGGGTTTGGTTCCCAATGGCCAAAAAATTCAAAGATCTTGGGAAAAATGTTCCTGTCTCTTGAATTCTTTGTACCATGACAGACTGACAAGCCTTCTACATAGTAAAGTATGAGCAGTAGATGCTTAATTCTGTATATGCTTGTAGTAATTCTTTGATTTAAAGTTTTCCTAGCATGAGCTTGATGATTCTGACCTATCTATTACAATGCAGAAAAGAAAATAAGGTTATAGAATGTAGGACATCTATATATAGATAGTTGGATGTACCAAGGGTGTTAGGACAAGTGTCATCAACTTGCCTTAGGAGCAGATCTCTCACTAAAGTTGTTACGCTGGCACGAGTATTTATATCAAGCAGCCTTATTAGCTAATGACTAATAGAGGCAGCTGGGTGCAAGTACTTTAGTAGCTTTACAAGGGGGAGTTTGTAGTAAACGTTGCTCAGATGGTAATTTCAAGATACAAATACTTGTGTGGGGGAGGTTTTTCCTGAATTCTTCTCTTTGCTGGGAATACAGATGTCTGTGCAATTGTTAATCCGCCCCTTTGTAAGCCTTATACTGGAGGTGGCTTTACCACTGTGTTGGTGCAAATCACTTCTGTGTTTAGGTATTTCTTTTGTTTTAAAAAGTCAGTGTTGCCTTGTTCAGCCGCAGTAGTACATGTAGTGCTTTATTATAGCAGAACAGTTGGAATTACAAAACGTTCCTGAGTAGCCAGGGTTGAACCAGTATCTGAGGGAAGCTGGGAAATTTGTTAGGCATGAACTCAGCAATGTATTACCAGCCAGTGACATTGATGAAAAAGTCAATTTCAGGTAAAAATGCCAAACCTAAAGAGAAGGCGAAGGCAGGTGTAACAAATACAATCCTCACATTGAAGGGTATAAATGTCCCTGCAAATTCTGTGAATGGATGTGGTGGGTAGACCCTGGCTAGACACCAGGTATCCACCAGAGCTGCTCTGTCACTGCCCTCCTCAGCTGGACAGGAGTGAAAATGTATTGTGCCAAAAGAGGAGTCTTCTCTCATAAATATATTATTACTATTGTAAACATTAATAGTACTAGCAGTAGGGTAGCAGTAGCTTAACCGCTTTTGGCATCAAGCTGTGTTCCTGGCATGGTTATGACAAGGTTTTGTGGTGAAATGGGGGAGGTTTGTGTACCCCGTGGCCAAAGACTGCCACATTCTGGTTCTGTAATAGTCTTTTAAGGTCTTGGAACACTCTAATTCCCATTTGCCAAAAAAAGCGGGCGCAATAGATTGGTTCCTTTGTTTATCACATGCGATCTACAAATGGTAATTCTTTTTCTGGCAGTGTTGAAATGAGCCTTTCATCTGTCCTTAAAAGCAAGATACTTGAATGTGGTTTTTTGCACTCATTCAGGGACTTTGAAAGTCCTCTGGAGATCTTTCTTGACTACTGCTAAATTAGCAAGGATGCGGTATTCCCAGCTCAATCTCCTTCCACCTAAATGCAGAACCAATTTCAAACTTTGCCTGAAGAGGATTAAACTGTTAAAGTATTCCATGTCATTAAAAAGAGAGAGAGGGGAAAAAAAGAAGGGGCAGAAACATCATGTCCTGTTAGAAAAGTTATGAATCAGAATAATTATATTTTTCAGTCTACTTCCTTCCCCAGATCTGAGACTAAGTCCTTAACAGCACTCTTGATGCTTTTTTAATTAAGGTCTGTAATTTCCCAGACTTTTCTTGTTATCAGTGCAAGTTTCAGTACTGGATACTGCTGCCTCCTGCATTTTATCTTACTTTCCCAGGCTTTGAACATTTATAAACTCTTTAGAGAAATGCTGACAGCAGCAGCATGTACCAGGGGTTCTGAAGAACATCGTGCAACCTGAGGAAGTGGACCGGAAACCAGCGAGACACCACAAACTGATAGTGATTTAAACTTGACATAAATTGTGGTCATGGTTTTGTTCTTATTCATGGTATTTTTCACCAGCTTTTAAAAGTTCTTGCAAAATTCTCCTTCAACTGCATGGTTCTAGTTTCAGTGAGTTCTGTTTTTCTTTAGCAAGTTTATGTTCCTTTTCTAGAGCTATTCACCTGAACCACATGTTTTGAAACACAGTAAAAAAAAATAATCTTCAGTCCCTGACAATAGTTTCAGTTTTGGTTTGGGTTTTTTGTTTGTTATGTTTATACCTGTTTATACATGTTGCTGAATTAAAGGCAAGATAAGATCTAAGAAAAGCAGCTAATATGCGAGGCCTTGAACAACTTCTTTGGTGATAGTTCTAGTTCACACAACTTATGTTTCTGCATCTCACCAGCCTTTCAATGTTGGGTATCTTTGATGGTAACTTTAGTGGAGTTCACTTGTTGTATAGGAGCGAAGTTGTTAATTGCAGGGTTCATCTGGAGTCTCAGAAAACCTTTTAGGGCTCCTCAGCCCATGTTCCAGAAGGTCATGAGTGTGAGGATCTGGATCTTGTATACTCCAAACGGAACTTTAAAAGCTGTAGTGAGTATAGAAGTTTGAGGGAGCCAGCACAATAGTCATTGTTGCTGGTACGCACTGAACTTCAGTAAATGTTGTTGACTTGTGTAGGGTAGGTAAGACATGAATAATCAACCAAAATTGAGTGTGAGACCAATAGATTATATTAGAGGACAATAGAATGTCACTTTGTAGGGATTCACACAATGATACTTTCAATAACATTTAATGGGGAAGATACAATTTTGCAGTAGTTTTGAGAACAGTGTAGCAAACTGAAATGTTACCTAATTCTCTAGAGGTGACTGCCTGCTTTAACCTTTAAAAACAAGGAATGAATGGCTCTAAATGTCACTTGATTATTTGGAAAATTGTATTGCTGTCTTCTAACAACAAAGTCAACACCACCGACTGTCAGGAAACCAAGACAGAATATTACTAACTAGACATTTCTCTTAATAGAAGCATATTCTGTTTGAGAACTGCTTGGAAAAGAGGTGCTGTGTGTTTCCATGCTTCACTTTCAAACTTGAGAGATGATAATAGGCATTGAAAGAGGTATCTATGATAACTACTCTACTTTCATTAAAATGCTAAATGTATCTAGAATTAGTTGATTTTCCTCTGTTTAGCTGTTTCAAAATTAAAGATATAGATAGAATATTATGATTTATCAGGGTGGAGTGGTTTGAAATTCCTAAAAGGGGAGCATGATTCAGCTCTTTATATTGGTATGAAGTGTGTCTGGTGAGTGAGTTTGCCCAATGAGTAAATACTAATTTTCTGCATTAAATGACTTGGATTTTCAAGAACTTTGGGCCCCGGTCTGAACCAGCAGTGAAGTGAATTGACTCACAGGAAGATGGGGGTGTAGATCTGTGCTATAAACTTTGGTATGGTCTTCCCATCATGAACTAACATTACTGCGGCTTACTGAGTCCGTGTGAGTTGGGGTAACTCTTTGTGGACAATTTAATGACTGAAATACAAATGGATGACTGTATTGTTAACTTTGTATTATTGGACNTGGATGACTGTATTGCTGACTTTGTATTATTGGACAAATAGTGCCATGATCTTGGAAACAGTATTTTCCTTACCAAGCTTCATATTTTTAAGGAGCTATTCAAAGTTTAGACAGGGGAAGTTGTGTGGTGTTGTAATGCAATCCTTCTTGAGAGCATTTGTTTTGCTGTTTGTAACTGATCTGTTGAGTGAACTTTATCATCTCATCTCAATAATGTGGCAAGACTTCTATCCACAGAGACAAAAACACGGGGAAGTGCACTTGTGCCAAAAGCAGGATCAAGTATTACACAGCACACACATAAGAAAGATGTTTTCGTATGGGCCGGCCATGGCAGGGATTCTGTTTAACCCTTGTTTCATCTGGTCTGGATTGAATTAGTGCATCAAGTTCTTCCTTTCTCCCCCTCATCAGTCTTGTCACGTTTGTAGTTGCTGATTTTTGCCTGCGTAGATGCCTGGCCATGGCCGCTCTATCTTGCAGGGAGGGGGGGGTCAGGGAATTGCTTTTGTCCAAGAAAAAGAGAGTGAAGCAGTTTTTAACATATGCATCTCACTGTTATTTTCCTTTAAGCATTGGTGAGACAGTAACTTGAACAAAACCATGCACATCTTTAAAAAGTGAGTCGAGACTGTGCTGTTGTAGGAGCAGATAGTTGGAGTCTCAGCAGAATTAAGCAAACTTTTACATTTGCAAAAAAGGAATGGCTCTGCTTCCATGCTACTGATCTGGAGGCTGGGTGGTGGAATTTTCAGTCTGTTTTATTTTTCTTTTAAACCTCTGTATGGTAAGGATTAACAGCTTGACTTCCCAGTTCTTCACCTTTAATATACATGGAGGCTTGTGGATGGTTTGTTAGCTACATTTTGTCAAGAGGATGCAACAATTGCAAGGGTGTTTCAGCTTCATTTGAAGTTCTTAATAGTTTCCAGTATAAGACCTAGGTGTAACTTTCAACTGTCACTTTTGGATAAGGTTCCTGCAATATGTACTTAACATACCTATAGAACTCACAGAATTCAGAAAATGCTGTTATACTAAAAAATAGAGATTTCTTTATATATACTGTGGTGCTTTTCTGACCTTGCTGCTGACATTGCTATAGTATGTAGGATATCATAAAATCATAGAATTGTTTAGGTTGGAAAAGACCTTTAAAATCATCACGTCCAACTGTAAACCTAACACTGCCAAGCCCACCATGAAACCATGTCCCTAAGTGCCACATCTACATGAAATAGAATTCCTTAGTGAAATAGAGAATTAATGCTGTGATTGGTTTTGGTAGATGGGGAAATAGCATCTCAAGAAGCATGTAAAACCATCCCACAGGCAGTTTGTGCTGAAATCTGGGCAGGAACTGAGGTCTTTCCCAAGTTGTGTGCCCTGTTTGTATCTCCGGTCATACTAATAGTCCTTAGTATTTATATCCCAACCTTCTCCTTGTGGAAGTCCAGGTGTGGACTTGGACCATCTTGTGGTGCTAAAAAGCTGCTGAACATTTCTATTACATTTAAGGTTTAAGTGTTTTTTTTAGAAACCATTTGTGATGATTTGTGGTTTCTTACGTTTCCATGTATCATAAAATTTGGAGTTCTTCTTGGGAAACAAATTTTCTGCTTTGCAGCACTGCTTTGTTTTCACAGGTTTCCTGTTTCATCATTCAGAAAATTAATATGTAGTAGAAATGCAATTGACCAGTAAAATTAAGTTGACATACTTAATTTCATGGTTTGCCCTGTGTACTTGTTATTCTTCATTTCTCACTGTACTGTTCAAGCAGATTTGCAAAGGTTAATACAGGTAGAGTTCCCTCTAATGGAACAAACTGAAAGCATTTTTTTCCCCCTTTCTATGAATTAATGTGGAATTCCTCACTTGCCCATGTGGGGGTATGGCAGTAAAAATGTATGGTTCTGCTGCTGTGTTGACAAAGATAGATCTGTCTTCATTTGTGAAGAGGTGAAACTGGTACTTATGAACTGTCTTTGAGCAGACATGGTTTCACTGTACTGGGTAATAGAGGCTCGTACTTGACAGAGATGAAGCTACTTCCATCAGCTACTTTAATGCTCAGAGTTTCACCTCGTGGCTCAAACGCTTCTTTGAATCTCAGTAAAAGTATGCTTATGTTCCTTCTCACATGTCTACTTTCTTAAAGGGATAATTTTTGCTTTTTTTCCTCTTCATTAAGATATAATTGACCCAGCTATCCTGCGACCTGGGAGGCTGGATAAAACGCTCTATGTGGGTTTGCCACCACCTGAAGATCGACTTGCTATTTTAAGAACCATCACCAAAGTGAGTATTTGGAAATATATCCTTATCACAAAGGTTGGTGGAATAATTTAAGGCAAATTAAATTTTACAGAGGATTGCAGGATCCTGTCTCGTGGAACACTTTCAGATATTACATGAGGTCATAAAAATAAACCATCAGCCATGTCTGCTGTTCAATTTGCTCTGAGACTGCAAGGCGTGTGTAAATCTTGAGTAAAACAAACCTGTTAAACATAGAAGTTGCTACCTTTATAGTCACAGTTTGAACAGATTTAATTAAAAGATTACTATCTGGGTGGCTAATGGGCCTAGAGGTGTTTTGTAAGCCCTTTTGGAGAAGGTTCCACATGTTCACCAGAATGATTCACAAGCTCCGGCTGTATTTGCTCAACGGTAATTGTGACACTTAATGGCCTTTACGATGCAAGGCAGCTTGTGCTGGTAGAGGTTGTAGGTCAAAGTAAGTACAAAAATGCAAAATACTTGCCTTCACGGGTCCTTCCCGGTGGCACATTCTGCCAGTTCGGAGATTTGGATTATAGAATTCTGTTTGAGTACAGCAGCAATGAACTCCTTAAAAAAAGAACATACAAAGCATTATGAATTAGTTGGATATTCCATACTTTTTCCAGTAGGGTCAGCATTGACTGTTAAGAGCAGGTGTCCACCAGGTTGGTTTTTGAGCTGCAAAGGAGACCAAATCTCCATTATAGAGAGAAGATAGCACTGCTATTGAAATTGTGGCAAAAATTATGTAGCAAATTTGTAAAGATGGTAATTGACTTGCACAAGCATAAACTTGTGGTTTAGGCAATAGTTAATCCCAGAAGAGAATTCAGAAAGCAGTAACTCATTCCAGCATGTTCTTTCATGCCAAAATGGCTGTTCAAAATTGAGATTCTCATTACAAATTTAGGGCGTTAGACTTCTTCCTTCATTTGTTCTCTGCATTACTTCATGGAGGGGAAAAAAGTTTTATTTACTGTTAGCAGTACATCGGTTTATTAGTTTTATAAAAACATTTATAAAAAAACCCATTCTATTTATAAAAAATGTATAAAACTGTTTCAGTTAAAACTTTACAACACCGTTCCTAAAGATGGTTGCCTTTTAAAAGACCTAGAGAGAATTTGAGTGCAACATCCATGAATCATTTTTCAAACATACTTGAAGGACTTGGGTTTTATTTTACCAGTTTTATTGTTAAAGATAATTTGACCAATTGGACNCTCGGTGGGAGACTTCCCAGGAAGGGGAGGTGGTGTTAAACAGAGGTGATTTCTTTCACAGATCTCACTTGCTCACACTCGCACCACAAGGTCACCAGGAGGCTGGCATCCACGTGGGATCACTTGTGTGCAACACTGAGGATAAGGAGCTCTGTGTTGAGGCTTCGCTTCATTTCTTGGCTTCCTCTTGACTGGCGATGACAAAGTGGTCATTAGAGACAGCTGTTTGCTAGATTGCCTGTAAGAATCCAGCAGCTGAGAACTGTGCTTGCTTTGGCTGACGTCAGTCTTGGGCGAGGTTGCTGAAAAGTGTCTTTGCTCCCTTCTTCTGGGAATCTTTAGGGTTCTAGTCCATTATCCTGTTGGGATGACACCAAGAGGAGTGGCACATGCGATGTGGCAACCTTGTAATTATCCTGTTATCGGAGCATATTTGTCTTCTGCTGACAAACCATCTTTGCTGTTGCCTTCTCTGATTATAGACCTTCTTGTGATGAAAGCAACACATAGCACAGTGTTTCCCAGCTCCATTCCTGTGGATCCTGTCTTCAGTTATTACAGCATGTTATTTTTGGAATGCCAGATATTTCCATGCAGACTTAATTCATATTAGTCGTAATATTTTGGTTACAGATCTTTGTAGTGGATGAAGTGCTAAGGCTTTGATGGGTACTTTTCTCAGCTTTTAATTGAAAGCCCAGCAGAAAGAGACACAAACACTCTCTGAACAAGTCTTTTCCTGGTATGTTTCTGTCTTCATTCCATAAGGAGGCTGGTGCTGTTCTCATTTCTCATGTTTCTCATTGGTCAGTCAGTGGAATGGGCTGCCCAGGGAGGTGGTGGAGTCACCATCCCTGATTGTGTTCAAGAGTAGATTAGATGGGGTGTTGAGGGATCTGGTGTAGGGGAGAATTTGTAGAGTAGGGCTGATGGTTGGACTTGATGATCCCAAGGGTCTCTTCCAACCTAAATGATTCTATGATTCTATGATTTCACTGCTTCTGCAGTCACCAGAGTTTTTATAAAGCTAGGAAAAGATTCCTATTTCTAGTGTAAAAAACAAGAAATAGGTTGTTATTTTCTTTAACAATGTTTGGGAGCTATCTGCAAGAAGAACATGCAATATGGAGAGAGGAAAATATTCTATATTAATTGAAATACCTTATTTTTTTGTCTTCATCCATGCATTCGAAGTAAGGAAACTTGAAAAATCTGTGTATGGGAGCACTTCCTTAAATACACGCTCAGGGCCAGGTAAAACTAAATGTTGGGTGCAAATGTGAGTGGCTTCTGAGTGAGGGTTTCCCTGCTTCACATAACTCCCCAAGGGACACACGTGCACAAGATGTAGAAACTGCGAATCGCTGGTGAGGGGGAATGGGGATGTTTACAAAGGCAGCAGGAGGAATAGAAAAGGGTGTTATGAGGAGTAGGTTGTAAAGAAGACAGCTTGAATGTAGGTTGAAGATTGTTGTGAAAGAGTTCTATTTCAGTTAACTTGTACAAATCAGTCATGTTCAAATTGCATATTAACTGTGCAAGAGAAGCATGTCATCACATGTTGAAGTTACTGGTCTGTTCACCTTTCCACAAGCTGCATCAGGTTTCTCTACTGCACATACTGCTGAGCTCATCTCCAGCGTTGGCAGATCATCCCACTCCAAAAATGCTCAATGCACTAAATGAAAGCAGTAGGAAAAACATTTCTTTTTAGCAGAGGTGGTGTCTCATACAACAGTCACTACAGTATCCTGTCTGAAATTGGACATGGCTTCCTTCTTTCCAGGTTTAAGTCTGTCCTTTCAAAACCAGGTGGTTCCTTTGTCTTTTTGTTGGGTTGGGGTTTCTTCCTTTCTAACTGGTATTCTACCAAAGATTCAGTTCAGATTGCTCCCTTACTCTGCCAAGTCCTTGATTATTCTATTGTCTGTTAAGTGTTAAGTGTTAAGTTTAATCCTGTAGTTACTATACTTTTTTTTTTTCCCTTTGGAAGGTATCGTAGGTATGTGGTATATTAGCTCCTCTGAAGAAGTCAGAAAAGAATTACATGAAGTTGTGCATTTCTGTAAAATGAGTTTTCTGCAGAAACCTATCAATTGTATCACAAAGTGTCTTTTCATGTCTAAACTCTGGTGGTGTTTGGTACTGTAGAATCTCTGTGCTACCATGACATGACTTTACTGTTGAATAAGAGTAATAGAGACATCTCCATGCTTACATGCTTATGTTTAGAACATAGAAGATACACAATTAATTCAGTCCTAAAGGTGATAAGACTAAATCTACATGCTTATTGCTTACCTATTTGATTTCAACACACAGTAAAACTAGAGGAAGTCCAGCTCAACAAATGCTGTTGCTGTGATCACATACTTAAGGCACATCCGTGTCTGGGATGGTGTCTGTGTGACACTGCCCTGGGAAAGGCTGCCTGTCTTTTTTTAGAGGAAATCTAATCTAATTTGTGGAAGTTAGAAGTTAGCATTAATGTTATTTCATAATTTAATGTTTTTAAGGCTGGTTGTTCTTGTTGGTTTGAGATTTTAATGGGTTTTTTTTCAGGGTATTTGGATTTCGGGCGTTTCAGGGAATTTGTCAGACGCCTGTGTGATTCGTGAGAGATGAGACTTAGTCACTTCAGGGATGATATGTGTTAAAAAAAAATAAATGACAGAATGTTTTCTTATCTTCCTCTTTATTATCTCAACTCCTTTAGAATGGCACCCGGCCTCCACTAGATACGGACGTAAGCCTTGAAGAAATTGCTTATAGCCAACAGTGCGACTGTTACACGTGAGTAGCTTCTCCTTTTAAGTTTAATGTTGTGTGCAGTGCCCACAGTCTTCTGCCACATGATAACATGTGTTACGGTGTTATTAAGAGGATCCCTGAACTTTCAGGGTTTAAGAGCCTTATACACTGTTTTTCTTGCTTTCACTTGTGCTTTTTTCCAAGGAGTCAGTAGGAATATCTGGATGCTAAACGTGTGTTCATCTGGAATAGTCCTCTTCATGTTGTAACTACGAATCAGTAGAGGCCTCTTGGATTTATTTTGTAACTCTTGCATAATCTAAAGATAAAGGAGCCCTCTTAAAGTTGTGCACCCATGTACAGTGATGATGAAAGCAAATCGGTTAAGCAACCGTAACTGGCTAGTTGTGTCACACAGTTGGAAGCGCTGCGTTTGAGGGAGTAACCAGGGCCCATTTCGACTTGTGCTTTGGGAATACCAAGGTGTGGCTTTAGGAAAGCCCGATAGCCTTATCTAACTACTCTGAATAATTTGCAGTGGTGCTCTACTAAGCTTCAGAAAGCTTTACTCTGTTAAATAATTTCGTAATGATTTTCTGGAGTTTGAAAAGATAAAGTTTATGACATGCTGCTTGACACAATCTTAGAAATAGAGGTTATCACCAGTAAGGAAAGGACTTGCACCGGTTTGAAGGCTTGTGAAAAGTTCAACAGCTGGAAACTGGAAACAAATATTTAGAAAGACCAATCTGATCATGTTTTGTAAATACTATTATTTTAAGAGCCTGTTAACTGTTAGTGCAGCTCTGAGCAAGGCAAGTCCCTTTTGTAATAACGCCTGATTGCATTTCAATCTTTCAAGAGAAACTGATGCCAAAAAAAAAAAAGTGTCTTTTTCCCACAAGGTGGCATGATATTAATCAATCCTGTGGCATTTTTAAGGGTGTTGTGTGGGGGTTTTCTCTCTTTTCTTCCTTCTCTTTGGTATTGATCTGTGGCTACAGCCTGGAGGACATCACTCCATAACAAAGGCTGCAGCACTGTGGAGCCCTGGACTGCTTTCTGATGTTCTTAAGATGAACCTTTATGGCAGCACAACCAGTCTTTTACCAACATGATTATTAGTGGCACCTCACCTATGTGCCATCAGCAACGGATGAGAGAAATTTATCCTAAAATTACCCATTCTGTTTGTATTTGCAGAGGGGCAGACCTTTCCGCTCTGGTGCGTGAGGCTTCCATTTGCGCCTTGAGACAGGAGATGGCCCTGCAGGATACTCAGAGCAAGAAAGGTAAGAAAGTCTTACAAAAATCTTAAATCAGCAGTGAGAAGATAAACAGAATGGAAAGAACTTAAGGTAGCTCAAGCAGGAATTTGTCCATCTGTACAGAAGTGATGGATGACTTCAGAGCCAAACAGAAATGGAGTCAATTTTTTTTAAGAACATACAAGCATCTTTGAAGTCGGGGAGAGGGGAGGAAAAAATGTTCATGCTGGAGCTTTAGCAGAAAAACGTTTTTTCTAAAAGAATCGAACCTTGTAGACTTAAAGAAAAATTTCCATGAAATAGTAGTCTAAACTGACAGTTTTCATGCCAGGACCTAACACAGACTGAGTAAGTCAATTTCCCCATTGCTACCAAAGACTCATTATACTGCCTCACAGTTGTCCCTGCGTCCGTACTGATGGCACGCAGTGGTATTGTGTAACCCAAATCGTGTAGCTGTTAGTCATGGCAGAGTGCAGGTTGCTCGTGATCTCGGGGGCTTAGCTCATCGGTGGCTCTTGCGAGGACTTGAACAGGGAGTCAGAAATTGTTTCAAGTACAGTGTTCGCCCTTTCCGTTTCTCTCTACACTATTATTTCCCTGGTTTTTAAATTACTGTTTTTACTGTGCAGGTAGGAAAATGGAACTGGAAATCAAAACTCTCTTGGAAAAAAATGGTTGTCTAGATTTTTTTCCATTTTTGTTATTTTACACTTAAGTCAAAATGCAAAGCTAAGATGGAGTTGGGTTTTTCACATGATTGGAAAATATATTAGGCTTTCATTATGCCTCTGATCTCTAAGAACCATGCTGGAATTTTAATGGCTTTGAATCATTCTTTTTCATCCAGTACACATCCAGTCTTATCTGGTTTTTAACAGCAGTAGGTTAACAGAGCAGAATGTTTATATTTTATTTTGAGGGAGCTAGCACATTCATTTGGGGGGGAGGGAAGCAAATTACAAAAACCTTTGCTGTTTTATGACTTAGTTACATATTTTGCTTGCTGTAGGTGGAAAAACTCTTGATTTGAGATGGAAATTGCCGAATTTAGCCTTGACATCAAAAACCAAAGGCAAGCTCGGTTACTGCAAGTAGCCAAGGTCTAAGTTACTGGCAGCTACATTTTCTGCAGCGTCAGGCACTGAGCATGCTTTTATCATGCAATAAGCACAAAGTAGCCTAATTTATTTTGATGAGAGGTAACCTACTTTACCTGGCAGTAAGTAAAAGCGTGCTTATACAGACCCACAGCTAATACTCTTAGATTAGTATCACAGACTCTTTCACCTTGACTTTTCCTGATAAGCACATCCTTAATGACATCGATCTTCCCAGCCTGATAAACACTCTTTGCTCCTCTCCCTTTCCTCCCTCCCTATGGTTGAGCCTACATATTGTGTCACAACTTGGATTAAAAAGTTACAGGCTTAAAAACAAAAGTGAAAGCAAAGTTAAATCCTCATAGCTTCATTATATTATTTTATTGAGTTTTGGTGATTCAATCGTAAAGTAGTTTGGCTTCTATGAGAGACCCAAGTGGAACTTTGGTTTCTTACTGTAAGCAGTGTTTTCATGGGGAAATAAGTTTAAAAGCTGGCATTTTCAATTTACACTTTCATTTATACTGGTGGAACTTCACCTGTTAATGGGACTCTTGAATAAGACCTTCAGAGATCCAAGATGAGAAGGAGCAGCAAGGTTGCATGTTTAGTTCAGTGAACTTCAGCCTTCATCTTGACTTTTAAAGCAAGTGATAATTGTAAACTATTTGCTATTCTGTTTTATACCTTTTAACGACTTTTCATCTTTAATTTAGTGCCATCCATCTGCTGTGTAGTCTTTTGCTGTATCAGCAGAAGATTTTTGTTAAACTCTGACATCAAATATATCAATGAGAAGTGTGAAGAGCTTTTTCATGTCGGCACATCCTATTTCACATGACGAGGTTGTGGCAGTATGTATCTATGGAAGCAAGAACTCTCATAATGAAATACATTAAAAAATGCATCCAATTGACTCTACAGAAATAATTTTTCTACCTCTCACCTCTGATACCTCTGCATGTTAGCATTGCAAGGAACCTGTTATTGTATCTTGGGATTCTATAGTCTAGATTAAATGAGGCACTTGCTTGTGACAGCAGAGGAATCCATGATTTATTACAGGTATGCTTACATTTTAGCATGCTGAGAAAACGTGTTCAAAAGGTTATGATTAGAAATAATTACTGTGGATTGCTGCACTAAGGTCAAAAAGGCAATATGCATAAACTTAAACGTGGGGAGTTGTAAAAGCGAGAGCTTTCGTCACTTCTGGATAATGCCAGACATGGCAACGACATGAAGGTAATTATTTAGGAAGTGGGCATCCTGGAGTAGAAATGGAATGGTAACAAAACGTTTGCTGGGTGCTCACTAAGTAACACTCTGTAGGGAAGCTTAATATTAAACATGGAGAGAAAATAAAGCCCAGAACTGGAAGCAGCAAGATTTGAGGTGTTTGCTTCCAGAAGGGTTAAGGGACTTGAATTCTAACTGGATTTGATGTAAACTGCAGTTAGCTCTGCATCTTTGAGAATTGAATTTCCCAGTCTGCTGGCAGGTACTAGTAATACTAAATACTACTAATGTCTAACTATTAATACCTAAATTAACTTTCAGAAACAAGTAGGTATTCTTTGGCTTAAGCTGCAAGGGACAGAGGCATTAAGATCTCCCCTCAGATCAGAGAGAGAGAAGGCTATGTAAAACATGGGAGTTTGGGTGTTCATCGCACTGCTGAGTTAGAGCTCACCCAGCTGACCAGCACATACAGTTTAGGGAGGTTTTGTGAGCACTGCCTGGAAACGCCTGACCTCTCCTCACTTGCCTGCAGTTTTAATAATTCATTATGCATTGTTCTTTAAGGACAAATCAAAATCTGCCGTAAACACTTTGAAGAAGCTTTTAAGAAAGTGAAATCTTCAGTGTCAAAAAAGGTAAGATAAACTTCAAGTACGTAAGACTTGCTACTCCCTTGGAAAGGATGCTGGAGACTGGTGGGAATGGTGGATGTTGCAGTCGACTTGCATGTATTTCAAACTGACACTACTTGTTTCTGCCTTAAACAAACCTGATGGTTTTCACAAGGTCAGAAACTAAAGTCTCCCATTTCAGGCGCAGCTGCTGCAGTGCACGTAGATGGATTACTGTGCTATCAAGGTTATCTTTTATTGTGGGGCCTTGGACTTCACATTGACATTCTCAGATTAGTTATTTACCTGGCCCTAACCTCTCATCTCTGTGGAACTTTCAGTTCAAAGCCAAAGCCTTTAGAGCACACTACACCTTGCCACCACCTTTTCTTCCCCCTGAAATGGAGTGACACCCAAGGATGCTCAACTGTTTCTGTGACATAAACCACATTTTATCATCTTAATTATTTCTTATCAGTCATTTCATTATTTGCATTTGTCAAGGGAGTTTATTATATAGTTTCCTTATGACCTGTTCTCTTTTATGACTGAAAGCCGTTCAGTCATCTTAATTACTATAATTTAGGAGTTAATATATATATATAAGAATTGATTGCTGCAGAGCTTTTGTGTATAGGTCTCTGTGTTACCAAGAGTGTACTGCAGCCAAAATGCATTAATATATTCACTTTGAACACTAGCCAGAGAAAAGTTAACTAGTTAATTATTTGCTTTCAATATTATTGTATGTTGATGGTCAGCAACCTTTTGTGAAATTTAAAATCCTTGGCTCCAAGATGTTCTTGGTTGTTGTTTTCTTCCCCTAAGCAAAGGGTTCAGAAGCACCAACCACACAACCATGTCATTTTTAGAAGCCAGTTATTTCAGTGAAAGTTCAGTATCTCCAAGTATTCTGTTCCTCAGAACTGAGTGACCAGTGAAAAGCACTAAGGAGCAGTTACAGTGAAGTAAGTTAAACTAGCAAAAGCAGATCTTGTCTAGTTCATTCTGGCAGAACTAGCTGAGGGAAATGAAACGTCAGTTCAGCAGCCCTCCCTGGTAAAAAGGGAAGTACCTTCTGAGTGCAACTGCAACCTGAACCTGGCAGGGCAAGAGTAAGTGTAAGAACGTTGCCAAAGGCTTCTATTCATTACATCTCATTAGTAACTGTCACTGGAGAACCTCATTTATGGCACCAGAGTGGGAGGGGTTTGCCCTATTTAGTTTTTTGTTTGTAAATGTTTTAAACTAGAGCTAGTGGCTCATAGAGCTGGTTTGTTTCACTTTGGTAAATTATACATATAAAGTCACTTTAAACATGGCACAGGGGTTTTTTACCATTGTCTGAAGTATTTTTTTTCTCTTATCTTGGTGCTGTTAGGACCAAATCATGTATGAAGAGCTGCGTCAGTCACTGTGCAGATGACATGTGGACAATGCCCAAAAGAGCCTTGTTCTGCACGGGTGGAGAGGTTTGCAATACTGCGCCTAATTAAGAGACACACTGGAAAAAAGCTGCACTGAGAAGAGTCTCTCAGCTTTTTAAACTGTACCTGGAAAAAGGTCATCCTAACCTATTGCTCTAAGCCATCCTTAACTAGTTCCAGAACAATAAACAGTACACCTTTACACCTGCTTATCACATTCACGTTTTCAAAAAGAATGCTTTTAGTGCTAATATGTTTCTGATATACTTAGTGCCCTTCATCAGGCCTTTGGAGGCAGAGGCAAACCCTTCATCAAAGTGTTTACATGCTCAGATGATTGTTTTCAGCCATAAATGAAAACAGTTACACTTTCAAGGACGACTATTGGAGAAGAGGGCTGTGAAAGCAGACTGGGAATGTGCTCCACTGGCTGTTATCACGCCCTTCCCAAATACAGTGACGCACTGTGATTGTGCCAGCGTGCGTTCTCAGAGCCTCTACCAGCTTCCCTTCACCCGTCAAAAGAACCTGTCCACAGATGACAAGTTGTCCTAAAGTTTGGAAACCTGGGAAGTGCTATGATGTTATGATTTAACAGCCACCTAAGAAAGATTTGAAAGAGTAAGCTAACAAGCCTGTTCTTCATTATTTCTTTTTTATAAGCAGATCATTTGCAACAATAAAAGTTTCTATTATGGATTTGAATTTCTTAAGTATTTTGATATCCTCTAGAGGAAGGAAAATATTACTGTTTTAAGAAACAGGCCAAGAGCTTCAAGCTTTTATATTTTCTTTTTAATACAAGAAATTCCATCTTGGAAAGAGGGTCATAACTTTCAGCATCAGCAACATGGCAAGTATCAGAATTAAGACAACACTGGAAGATGACAGATACTGAGCAACCCATTTCTGAAACCTACAAGCCTTCATGGCTAACTTTGGAGTGCTGCCATCATTCTTTGAAGTGCTGGAATCATTCCTTTCAGTTCCTATTTTTGATCAGTTTTACTTTTCCTAAAAGCACTGCAACAATCCGGCAGGGATCAGAAAAGGGAAGGGATGATTTCTGCTGGCAAATTGAAGTTCAATAATTATTTTAAGTTTGGTGTTACTGAAGTCATGAAGTTTCCATGTATAAAACAGTACAATATTTTTTGTAAGCAACATCTATTGTGCAAGTACCCTGCCCCCCGCTTTCAGAGGAAGAAGATAACTTCATCTCCTACTCAGATCATAACTCATTTAAACAAACTGTCATACGTTGCTAGATGGGATCCCACTTTTACATCTGACCTTGCCTGGAGAGGGAATAGCACCTCACATCTGCTGTCTTAAGAAAGATCTTGCACATTTTCCCCCCAAGTTTATTACAGAGGACTAATCACTAGAGCCTTGCATTTTAAAAATACAGACACAGCAGCCAGTCCTTACCCCAGTGATTGTGCACCACATGGTAAGATATTCCCTCCCCCTTTTAGGGAACCTGAGATTCAGTGACTCAAGCTGTGGCCACATGACTAACAAATGAGGTCCCTGCATACAGAGCACAAGACGACATGTCTGCTTGGCCTTGTAAACAGGCTTGGAGCTTCCAGAATTACCATGTTTCCCAGAAATCCAAAATGAACTCTTATCAATTTATCTTAGAGTAGTTTCACTTGTGGCTGTTCATTACTGTGAGGCAATGCAATTAATACATATCAGTTAAGTGACTCATTTTAATGTAAAATCATACCTAGATGTACAGAGCTATACAAGAATTGTATGTAGTACATAAGCTTTTTCACATTTTACCTCTAAATCTACAACTTTACATTTTTACCACCTCTCTTATAAAGCAAAACGTGTTCTTTAACAAAACTGTTTCCACAGGAAAGTGCTACACCCAGGCTGCTCCCTTTTCTTGTGGGAAGTTCTGCTTAGGCTATAGTATTTACCACTAAAAACACTTGATAAGAGATAAAATGCAAGGTCCCTTGTACTTGTACATAGAAAATAGAAATCAGTTTAGGGAACAAGCCTTTTCATGCAACAGAGACAACCACTTTGTTCTGCATGTGCAGCTGCCACCCTCCTAGACATGTCTGGAGGGGGTTTTCCTTCCAGTCATCTTGTTTCTGCTGGAACAAGATCAAGAAATGGTTCATCCTGCCATTGTCCTCTCCCTTTCCCCGAGGCTTGCCATGTATCTCAGCACAGCTATGAGTTTGTCCCCGAGCATGTTAGATGCTGACATAAGCATGGGCAGGGGCAGCACAAAAAAGTGCTGTCTTCGTTCTTGGCTCAATAGGGAAACCTTTTCAACAGTTTTGCCCCCACTAAATGCTTGTCTACCGCTGCAGGCTGGATTGTGAAGTAAGGCAATTGGATAGAGTAGAGATAATTACATATCTACAGTTGCAAGTTGCTACTCCAAAGGCACATACATCTACAGGATTTGGACCCACCTATTTGTCAGCTCGCTTTCCTGGGACACCTCACAGAAGCAGTCCTGACAGACCCAGAAGCAGCTCCTGCACTTAGCCCTGTGCCAGCTGGAACAGCACAATTTGCTTTGCCCGAAGCATTTTGAGACTCCTTCAAACAACAGAAGAACTATCCAAAACCTTCATCTTAGACCACTTACGCAAAATCACTCCCTGAAAGAGCCTTTTCTCGTGTGTGCCCAAGAGGATTAGTATGGCTGCCTGCAAGCCACAGCACTGACATTGCTGATTGGTGAACCTTATCATTAAATAAGGAATGAACAGCTTGAAATCCTGCTGTGGCAGATACAGGACTAAATGCCAAGGAGACAGAGGTGAATCACCAAGCTAATTATCAAACAGTGTTTGCTTGCCTGGAACAGAGCTATTTCTCAATATACATAGACTAGTTACATCCTCACTGGCTACATTTAAAGACTTAACTGTGGGAATTTTGAGACCTAGAACCAAAGCCTTAACTGCTTCTCAACTGGCCTCTTCTTTCAGGTAGGAAGTCTTGTCTCGGATCTGACAGTATGGAGCTCTGTAGCCAAAGAGATACATCCGTTTGACATGTTAATTGACCACTGCTGTGGAACAGACAGGTTCAACAGCAAAACCAGAATGCCAAAGGCAAGAGTTGTTTTGAAAGAGGAGTATCTCCATATCCATGCCTATCCTGTGGGAAAACCCTGGCTGCATTACTTACTCCACTTCAGCAACTCCAAATAATTGGGGTTGGAGAGGGATAGGGAGTGTGTTACAAGCCATGCAAAACAGTTTCTCAAAATTGTAAGTTTTAACTACTTAACTCTTAAACAGAGTCAGCTGTGCTTCGAGAGTTCAACTCCTGCCTGATTTCATTTAGGAGAGGTTTGCCAAACTGCCAGACTAGTAAGATGCTTAAGTTACACAGAAAGGAACAAACCTTAACAGGCGTGTAGAAAGGACAAAGTTAGTAGATCTATTCAGATGGAATAAGTCAAGAAAAAAAAACCCAACATATATCTAGGTTAACTGTCAGGGTTCTTAATGCTATTTAGGTTTACTTTGCTCTTCAGTAGTTAGGCAAAGCTCCCTCCAACTTTCAGAAGTACTTCAAGAACTATACTAACTTCTTTCTGCCAGATAGATTTTTAATAGCATTAATGAAATCCATTTAATTCCTTGAAAACAGTAACTAGATGGTTCACAGGTATTAAAAACCAATCCTGTTTCTTATTTCTCTGCCATGCTTTTGGACTAAATACCACATTATGAGTGGAGAAAAATTGTTATTCATTTAAAATATCTCCAACACAGCTGGTCTTAATTCCTTTTACCAGTGTCTCAGACGCTTCTAACTCTTTCTTAGGGATGAAGCCATACTGCAATATATGTTAGCTTTCAGATTATCTGCTTCTGGCAAAATCCCTGCTGCTACAGCTAGATGCCAAAACCCCGGGTGTATTGCACAGGAATTCAATGCCCAAGAATGGTAGTTACCAGTGCTTGCAAGAGTCACACCATGGTTTGAATCTAAACAGCAGTCTCACTGGCTCAGATGACTCTAGGCCAGGAAGTTTTCTCCAATAAGTAGCCAGTGTTTCAAGAAGATTATGCAAGCATAGATGTCTTAATCTCCCACTATTCTGCAGCTCTTAAAGTGAAAATGAGGTATTTATAATCAGAGTTGGAACAGAAGGTAATAGTCAGGACACCTTAAAGCAGTATGCAGTTTCAAACAAGATAAACAGCGTTTAAAAACAGGAATTCACACTCACACCAGCTGTTGGGCAGCCAGCAAGGGGCATAAGTGATCCTATGCAACAGGGAACTAAGCCCAAACATTGAAGTTAAATTTGGAGCACCCAAATGAATACTTCTATAAGCAATTTCTCTACTGCAGCTTTTCACTGTAAAGCTTTTTGGAGACACTCTCCATCCTTCATTTAGCTAGGGCAATCTATTGAGATTTAATTCCACCACTTGCATCTTAAGTTGAGAAACAGTGATGCAGAAGTGGCTTAAAAAGAAACTGGTTTGCAACTTAAGCCTGTTCAAGTCTTTCAGCCAAAGTGGGTTTTGTTCCCAGGAGAAAGGCAAGGCAGCCATTCTTTACAGTTCATCTACATCACCTCTCAACAGAACAGCTTCTGCAGCTGCTTTAAAAACACCAAGTTTCTCTAAAGCTTAAGTCCTCTAGCATTAGGGCACCAGTCAAAAAATCACCCCATGTTACTTTAATCTTTGCCTTTTAATTACACATATAAATACCAGATAAAGTCTACTTTAATGTGACGCTATACCCTGAGCAATAGGCTGGCTGGCATGTTATTGGCATCATAGCAAAGTCACTTCGTAAGGGGCTGGCACACTTTCATATCACTTCTTACTTAAACACAGATAAGGACCCATGCTTAAAAAACAAAACACGCATTAGAAACAGGATCACAATCAAGGGAGGGCGATTCTAACACATTCTTCTCAAGCACTCAGCTTCTTCCAAAAAAAACCCCAAACCCCATAAAATGCAGGAGCTGGAGGCATCTAAAAAATGAAGTTACTTACAGCAGACCAATGTTGACAATAGCTACGGCTTCGGCCTTCATCAGATCTCAGCTTTCAGATAAGTGAACATACCATAAGGTGATTTGTAGCCATCCGTGACAGCTTAAAGCTGTCAATCAATGCGTTAGATGACAGAATACTGTGCTGAGGTACATAGAGATTCATTCCTCAGGGTTCAGCAAGTCCCTCTGTTCCCAATTTTAAAACTTCTTAAGCAAAAGCTCTGGTACCACTACCTGCACACTCACCAGAGTTTATTATGAAAGACAGACAAGTGTTTGTTTAGGGTACTGTAAGGTTTAAGGAAAAAAACACAAAACACAACACTTTTTCTGTGTACACAAGTAACTAATACGCTTAACAGACAGAGTTGTCAGGTGGTGTAGCTACCCTCGGTTGCCAGAACAGGATCTGCTTCACTTGATTCAGTTTTCCATACAAGCCAAAAGTCCAAATGAATGTAAATATTAAGAGTTAGCATTTAAAGCCATGGTAACAGCAGAGCCAACTAGAAAAGCAGCCTAATTTTCTTGGCAGATCAGAAGACTCCCAAACTTTAACAAGATTTTTCAAATGTGAAAAAGTTAGATCAGTTGTATGACATTACCCAGTAGCTGACACAATACAGCACCAAGTGCTGGCTGCTGGAGCCACATGCAGACACAAGCAGCTCTGGCAGTAGGTAGGGACCCCTGAAGTTGGCAATTCTTTTCACAAGACCCCCGAAGTTGGCTTCTTTTCACAAGAAGCCATCTCAAAAACACTAGTTTCATTCTAATAGATTGCTTCTTGAAGGCCCTGTCAGTAGAAAATGACATGTTACATATTTAACAAAAGCAGACTTAACATTTCTGTGCAAATTTAGTTCTTCCACCCTTCTGTTAGGAAACAAGTTCGACAAGGTTTAATTCATGTTAGTTTAGAATTATCAGTAAGTACAGCATTTTAACACTAGTCATCTAAAGAGCACGTTGTGGGCAGTGTATTACAGTGAGATCTTACGAATTATGAGTCAGAGAGATACTTTTACATAGATTTAACACCTGCCAAAGTAAATTCTGTAACAAAGTGATTTAGCATTTATGCTTATAACACTGATCCTTAGGCAAACACATAAACATTAAACCAATGACTCTGAGGACTGTGAGGAATGTTCTAGCTGGTAGGAGTCTGCTACCAAATCCTTAAGGATGCATTGCTGTGTTGCTGGAGATCTTAATTCAGGACACCAGGGAGCATCTTTAGCAAGAGACCTTATACCAGCCACTTTAAAGCAAGCAGACATTTCCAAGTTTTTTTGTTGCCAGAAGTTTAATCTTGCTTTACTTCACCCTTTAATTGCCTTTTCATGCGTGAATATGGGCTGATTGTGTCATCCATCACAAAGTCATACAGTACTTTTATCCAAGAGTTGTATTGTGGCAGGTTGTCATAGTATTCAGCTGCTATTTTCTTCACCTAAAGAGGAGATAGGAGGTTTATTTACTGTTTTTATTCACACCAATCATGACAACTTTAAAATCCTCAACTTGAAACTTCTAGTGCTCTACATTAAATTACATTTTGAATGTTAAGAGTCTACAGGAAAGGCTACTAGTGCCATAGCGTGAAAACCTCATAAAGGAAAAAGCAAGTCCCTTGTTAAGAAAAGAACTTCATTTGAAGCTTTTCTATTGAAGCTGCCCAGAACAAACTCTGTTATCACTCCAAAGTCACTGTGCAACCTACAGAGTGACAGAGCTCACAACAGCAGGCAGCTTGGTCACTACTGGAAGTGGGTGACTCAGTCTGGTGCTGACTCATAGGTGTGTATCACTGAAAAAGGATGTTGTTGATTCTAGGAAGAACAGTTGAGAACAGCTATTTTTACATGTTGCTTCAAACCTCAACAATCAGGAGAGAAAACATCCTATTTCTAAGGAATGCCACATCTTGTTTCTGAAGACAGACGTTAAAGTACAAAACAAACAGCTTCAAAGCCTTTATTCTCAGGTGAACATGCTGACTAAACCAGTTTTAAACTAAGAGAGATGGAATTCCAGTTACTTATTTTTGAGGCCAACCACCTAAATCCTTGAAAACCTGAACAGAACTAAATTTGTCACTAAACTCCATAGCTTTAGACAGAAGGCAAGTATTAACCTGCATAAGCAATAAACAAACACAAGATATTTGCATGCCTGGTTTGGAGCTGAAGATTGTTTCGATCTGTCCTCACACTTAGAGATTAGTGCATGGAACCAGTGTACTCTTCAACAATTATTCTCAGCTCCCCAGTACGCTGGCTGGAATTAAGTGTTCAGTACTTCAGTGATCTTTAGCACACATCGTAGCAAAGCCCAGTCCAATCAAATTAACTACACTGTTCTAAAAGGCAGCTTTGTTTTCTTACTAGAGCTGTGAATGAACAGTCCTGTAGCAAAGCTGGGTATTTACCTCCACAATTACACACTTGAAGCAGGGGGGAGGGGGGGCAGCATCATTCCCTATTTACAACTTCAGTACTGGTGTAAGAGGTAAAATGCTGGTTCCCCAGCACAGGTCTAGGTATCAAAGGTAAGTTCAAACAACTTCAGCTGTATTTGAAAGGTGAAGTCTACCAATAAAGTCATCTTTTTTCAAAGCCAGAACCAACAAAACCCACAAAAGCAGAGTCTTAACAAACCAATTACAGAATTTAATTGCCCTGCTAAAGAAGTGCTGGAGTAGTTATTTCATCTACAATTCCAGCACTAAAAACAAATAATCAAGTTTAGACTCCAAAGCCACAAGCTCACACAGGGCCTTACCATCACCAAGTCCAGTAAAAAAAGTTACATTTGCCAATTGCAAATTCAGGGTCTGACTGAAAACACTTTTCACTGAAGATGAGTTTTAGGTGCAACCCTGGAAGCCTGTGCTCCTATGCTCCATTTGGGAAACAGGTAGACAGTGAGAATTAAGTTCCTGCTTAAAGGAAACCAGCAAAGACTGAAGTAGGGAGAAACCAGTTCAAAAATCCCCATCTGCTGCTCCTGTAGATGTGTCAGGTCTCTTGGCTTTGAAGCCTTAATTCTGTCAAAGTACAACTGATACTTACGTAGGGTTCAAAGGTTCTCACTAGAAGTAATTGAGCTGCTCCAAACCAGAAAGCTATTAAACATTTTCCAACACTCCAACAACTATTAGCAGAACCTCAAACCCTCTCTTCCCACCCCCCAAAAAATGTCAGTGACAGAGAAGACTTAAGGATAAGCACAGATCACAGAACTGTCTTTTAGATTTCAAAGACAGAGCTGACAAATACCTGAAGATTCCTGCAACTTCTTAACTCATTTTCTCTATACTTCAAGCTGAAGAAATCAGAAGTCTGGTTGTCATTACAGAAAACTAAGACCAGCATCTCTTTCCCCTCCCCTCATAAAAGAGGCTGGAAGAGGCAGCACCAGGAACTTGTACAGGACACCATGAAAATGGTAATTACCCCTTTCATCACTCAATTTACAAGTTGTTCTCAGGGCTTTTGGAGTTGGTTTGGATGTTTGTTTGTTTTAATCTCTCAACTTCCATTGTTCTACCCGATTTTCACTTGAAGCAGGGCTTATTTCAAGAAGTTATAACCTTGGAAGTAGACTTACCAGTGGAAGGCTCTTGCCAGGAATATTGGGGAAGTCATGATGTTCGTTGTGATAGCCAACATTAAAAGTGAGCAAATTAAGTGGCCCATAATAGGAATAAGTCTCATGTCCTTTTAAAAACATGTAATGTTCAGCTATGAAGTGTCCTGAAATTGGGTGCAACCCAAGCCCAAGTACTGAGCCAGCAAGCATGTAAAAAGTGGATTTGACTCCCCATAAATAATATATCACGATATCAAAGGAAAGCTGAGCCAGCAAATTGATTATTTCGAGTCGAGTAATGGGCTTGGGATTGATGCAGAGAGGTCTAATCGCATAGAAAAAGGGCTGAAGAACAATCCATATGAACTTCCTAAAACGGGTGCAGAAAAACCAGCCTTCAAAGTTGGTAGGAATGTCCACATCGATTCCATCGCCTCCCAAGTAACGATGATGATCCATGTGGTATCTCTTGAAGGATATGGAGTATGGGAGACCAAGAGGGAGGTTGGCAAATATTCCAAACCACCGATTCCACATTGCTTTGCTGTTGCCGAAGGCACTGTTGTGAGAGATCTCATGAATAGCCAGAGTCATGGAGTGGCTAATACAGCTTCCAAAAACGTATGCCCAGAAGATAACCCATTTCCAGTCCAAATCCTTGACAAGATAAAATGCAGTCAACTGTGCGAGAACCATCAGCACAACCACCCAGATCAAATTGTAGTCTGGCTTCATCAATGCTTTTATCTCTGGATGCTTAGCTAGATGAAGGAGAATTAAACGAACGGCAATTACTTAGAAGCTTTTCTTCACAGACATTACATCCCAACATTACAAAAGCAGACATGGTCCTTCCTCCCCTTCCTCCAAATTAGGTAAGGACTTCATCTTTTAGAGTTAAATCGTTTTAGCATTTTTGCTGTTGCTCAGCAACTAGACACGTAGATGGCAAACATGGGTACCACCTCCACCCTCCCCAGGAAGGAAAGGGCTCTGAACCCACAACCCCTCAGCGACTCCGGAGGCCTCGACTGAGCTCAGGTCCGACTGAGGCTTTTAACTCGTAATAGCCGCTATTTACCCCCAGCTCCGGCTGCCGCTGTGACCTCCATGCCCTATCGACCCCCACCCCGCTCCCCCAGCGGACACCTTACCGGACGCCCAGGGCCTTCCCTGCCCGCACCAAGGGCCCTGCGGGGGCGGGCGGCGGCGGCGGAGAGGGAACGGCCCACAGAGCTTCCCCCCAACCCCCAGCGGCGACGGCCAACCGCGCCACCGGTCAGCCGCGCCCTGCCGGCCTCCGCAATGGCTTCGCGGCTCAGAATGGAAGCCCCAGCCTCTCCCCATAACGTTTCGAGGTTCTGTGTCCCCCCACGCCGCCTCCTTCTCCTCCTCTTCAGCCGCCAACGCCACCAGGGCGCGGCTCCCACCTCCACGTACGCGGCCGCCGCCTCTCCCCTCAAGCGGGCCCGGCCCCGCTTTGGCCCAGCAACATATCCCCACCAGGCGCCAGAAGCTCCTAACGGCCAGGGGTGAGAAACCGGTCCCACACCCCGGCAGCCATCTTGTGGGGGTCCCCCCCCGCGCCACGCCACGCCACGCAGCAAGGAGCCGCCGCCACCCCTCCTCCTCACCCAGGATCTCCTTGCGGCGGTCAGCATGAGGCTGGTCCGTGTAGACCCACTCGAAATCTTCCCTAGCCACAGTGTTGCCCATCCCGATACCACGACAAGCACCAACACCCCCAAGCGCCCGACAACGCGCCCTCCAACGTCCCGCTCCGCGGCGCCCAGCACCACACTTTATAGCGCGGCGGAGGCGGCTCGGCGCCCGCCCCGCCCACCACCCCGTCCTTCTCTTCCCATTGGCTACTGCTGGCTGTCAGGGCTGACGGGCATTGCCCCCCCGCCCGCCGGCGGGGGCGGGTNTCCCCGGCGTCCGCAACCAGGGGGTCCCAAGGAGCCTTAAGGCGTTACCGCCTCGGGGGAGGCGCTTCTCAAACCGGCCGCGACGCCGGCGGCGCTGGGGGTGCCTCTAACAAAGCCGCCCGCTCAACTAATACTGAAGGAGGGAGAGAAAATTATCGGCCTGTAAGGCTGGGCCTTGCCGAGGCGCTGGGGGGAAGCCGAAGCTCCTTCACCGTTCCCCGCGGCAGAGAGGAGGAGTTGGACTACGAGGAGCAGGGGGGGGTGAGGCCTCAGCCGCTCCGCGTCTCGTCCGGTCCGTCGTCCCCCCGCCCCCTTCTGCCGCCTTTCCCCGTGTTTGCCCAGGTTTGGCTGCCCGTGAGGTTTCTGTCCCTCCCAGCTGCTGGGACAGCTGTGCTCAGAAGCCACCGCAGGCAGTCACGCCGACTTCTTTCTTGAGACTGGATAGAAACAGCATCTTACAGCGTCTCCTTAAAATTAAATACTTTTTCTTTTCCAAAGCTAAGACACGTGTGGTTGCAAGGACTAGCTATCACTTGTCCAAGATCTAAATTTCTATAAGCTGCCTACAACTACAAACTACAACTCATAACACCTGTGCCAAGGTCTCTGTTTTCTTCGCTTTTTATGGTAAGATATTTTAAGAACTTCTTTAACAAACTCTTCTGTAAGCACTACACTCCATTTAACCTGTCCCTGCATCTGTTTCTCATGTAACACTGACTGCAGGCAGTTCAGTTACAAACATTACTTTATGTAGAAGCTGAACGACTGCTTGCTTGGAATTTTACTTCTCCATAAATCCACTGAAATTAAAATAGTCTAAATCAAAAATAGCAATAAAAACAACAGAGGAAGTTATCACAAAGTCAATTATACTCGATGACTCGATAAATTATTACTTGATCCCAAGGGTTTCTTCCAACCAAAATAATTCTAGGATACCTTATATATTAATTTAATAAGAATAGCTCAGGGTTTATAATAATTCACTTAAACGTAATTAGTACCAATGAATAAAAAAGGCTAATCCATACCAGCAGCTAAAAGTCCTGTGTGTGACCATGCAGACGTAGGGGAAATACAATCCCTAACTTGAAAATGTTTATAATCTAAAGAAATGGACAAAGCACAGGGTCTATAAAGCATAGCAGCTTTGCAAGTTGGTTTTGTTTACATGCATTTTTAATCTGTGTGTATTAGGATGTGAATGGGAGCTAGTAGAGGAGAGATGGGAAAATTTACTCATAGTTTTTACCTCCTTAGTCAGACAGTCTGAATTTTGTAGCCTTTGTGAGGACTGGTGCAGCGTAAGAGGTAAAACAGAGGTTTAGATTTCATCAAGGCAGTTTTGTCCTTACAAGGGCTATTCAGCTTTACTTTTTTCTTCATTGACCACAATAAACCAGGAAGTGCTTTTGAGTTACCAGTGCAGAGACTGACCGCAAAACTGCCAGGATCATAAGCGTTGCACTCAACTGTGCTCCAAACAGTATACGTGACCTTTCCGGAAAATGTTCCCTTCTCGTTGTAGCTCAAATATTAGCACTACTCTCCATCACTGTGCTAAAGACCTTCTTGTCCATGGGAAGGAGCCTGCCCAAAGAACAAACTGCTGATAAGGAAGGTTAGAGCTGTCAACAGGAGCACTGGAAGAGCGAGAAGCAGTAGCGAGAGCTCAGTGCACACACACAGGTTTACAGCACTGCCAGTGTACGTAGGCTTGTAGATGGTGCCAAGTTTCAGCAATTAAATAATTGCTGAAACGAAACAGAAGATCCCAGGTTTATAAACTAAATATCCCATAGAAGCCAAACAATGCTTCACCAACTGAGAAGGATATTAAATGGGATGGTTTGGGAAAATTTAATTGCCCGAGTGTCCTGGAGCGCAGTGTTTTTTCCTGTTTAACCACTGAGTCAGTCTGGTTTAAGCAGTCCATAGAGCAAAGCCAGATTTGCTAGGTCTTCAGCAGGCTAACAGGTTTTGTCGGACGTTTTCCCTTCCAAAGACAAAAGGATCCAGTACCAAGCATGTGTTCAGCTGGCACGAAGTTAGAACAAAAAATCCCGGAGCGTTCAGTTAGATGGAAACCAGACCTGGCAGCGCATTCCTGTCCAACCAGGAAGGTGCGATCCAGTAAGCACAGCTCTGTTGGAGCAGAGAGCACAGGGCAAAGTAGCACAGGAATGGAACTGGAGACCACCGGAATAGTTCACAACTAGCAGATGTGGGGCTATAAAACACTCCAAACTGAATTTACTTACAAATGGAAGAACAATCTATTGCTGTAATTTGCCAGTTACATTCTTAAAACCACCAGGAACACCAAGAAATCAGGTTATCCTCTCCCATCTGAAGACACATTTAACTACATCCTACGTCATCCTATTTTCAAGAGGCTCCTGATATTTAAAGTTCCTTCAGCAGTCTTAGTGCTTCCCACAATTAATGTTAGAAGATCCGAGTAGGAGCAACTAAGTTCCTGTTTGATACAGTCTTGTCTTTTATGTTAAAAAATGACATGAAGGCATTGTTGTGACATTAATGAACTTTTGCCAGAGTGGTTTTAAGCTGGTAAAAGACACTTTACTTCTGCATTGTCTTTCAACCCTGAGCTGTTTGGTTTCAGCCCTTGCTGTAAGTACGAAAACCAAACACCGGATGCAAATAAAACAATTTGTCATACCATAAACTACACCTCAGTCACACAGGTTTGAGGCTCTCCTTTGAGCAGGTTATACAATCACTACTAACACTGTACTTTTAGAGGCCGATTCACTAACTCAGGTAACACTTGCATACGCATTTATAGTCAAAAGTGGTTTAGTTTTCCTTCAGGCAATTATTCAACTTGTTTGTATATTGCAAAATGCATCCTTTTTTACTTAATAAGGGACACTGTGGAGTCAGTAGTTAATGTTCAGCTGTTTGCTCTGGACTATTTTCTCACTCTGTTAGCCTGCGCGCCATCCAATACCAATGTCTCCCTTCCCAGGAAGGAAACCCCGAACAGCGGTGTACCTTTGTTGTGGCATTTCTCAGAGCTTGTACCCATCCCCTCCGCCCCTCATTCAATTTTACTGTAGTCAGTAGCATGCAGGGGATCAGAATGCACCTGCAAACTTGCAGCACGTGATGCCTCCCGGAGTTGGAGGTTCCAAGTTGGCACCATTCACAGAGTTTCATGTAACAATAGGCTGTTGGTCTTTCCAACTCTGTTTACACACAGCTAGAGATTCATCAACACATAAATGTTACTCTTAAATAACCTGCACCTATTGGTATATTGTCAGGGTAGGGAAATGAATAAAGGAACTAAAGTGGAAGACATTAAGAGATGTAGAAATAAACCTTTTCAGTAAATGCAATGTACAGGTTTATACTTGTTTATAAGTATTTAACTACAAGTATCTGGTAATTAGACCATTACATCATGAATGACCTTTAAATGAATTTGTATCAAACGATACACAGCAATTGTAGCTATCATGTTGACCCTTTGATTTAAAACTATTTTTCAAAAGATAAAGCATATGCCAGTATTTTTAAACTGAACAGCAGATGTCTATCTTAAAGAGATCTTTAACATTAAAAAATTCTGAACCATGGAAGACCAGTCAGAGCAAACATTCCTATAACAGTTTAACTTTCCCACCAGTTAACCATTTATCTTTTCCTTGATGCTTTTCTTAAGAAACATGCCTTTTTAAAACCAGATTCAAACTCCCCAACAGGTTTATTTGAAAATTAAATGTCTGCCAGAAATTAGGCATTTGCAATATTACTTCTGATATGAGCCAATACCATTATATATGGTATTTGTACAAGGTTCCAAAAATATACAGATGGGGAAAAATAATTAAAAAAAAATCACTGTAGACAACTCTGAGGTTGTCAAAGTGACCAGAGAGACTCAACAGTGCAAGACATGCATTTCCAGTTACAAGCTCAAAACAGAAGTGCAAAAGAAATTAAAGCTTTGTCTGAAGTGATTGACCTTTTGGGGTAAGGAAAGGTTAGAATATTGTCATCAGTGTTACAGAGAAAATTCCATCCCACCCAACCCCCAACACATACACACAAAATTGTTTTAAGTTTTTTTTCCATAATACAGCGTTTCATTCAAATGATGTCCCCGAGTTGCATTATCGTGGGGACAATTTGCTACATACTAGATGTTGGCCTATGGACTGAGCGATGCATAGGCAGCTTCTTGATTCTCCAGCTTTGCCTAAGCGTACCTGATTTTACAGGCGGTGAAAGTGGCAGAGAACCTGGGCTCGCTCTCCTGTGACTGGAAGAGCATCTCACTAAAAAGATACTCCTGAGACCAAGAACCAGGCTGTGTGTGGGTCAAGACTGGATAGAAGGCCCTTCCTTGTGAGTTTACAAAAATATATAGCCAATGCTGTAGCTTAAGAAGTCAGTTTTACTTGTTACAGAGATTCCCAAAAAGTATTAACTACTTTTCAGACATTCCAGACAAGGTCACTTGTAACAAAAAGAGATAAATTTCTCTAAAACAAGATTTTGAAGTGGATCTTTCCTTCAAGTGAACAGGACATCTGTTTTTATTCTTAACTTTTTAGTCAGTTAAGACTGAATTTATTTATGATTTGATGTGAACATATGCATAAACACAAATAAGTTTACTTTAAACACATCTGCACGGAAAAAAAAATTAACCCTTCAAAAGGTAGCAGAGCAGGTCTGGTTAGTATGTAACTATTGCAAATCTGAGAGATGTTGTGCATTAGGCCGACCCATACGGAAAGCAGGGGAAAAGTCTCCATGAAAGAAAGTAACTGTTTGAGTCTAAGTGGTGTTTTGAAGAGCCAGCAGACTAAGGGACACCATGAAGCTAGTCACAGTATCCCAACAAGCAGACCTGCTTGGGCTACTGAAGCAGTGTATCCTGAAGGTGTCGTTTTTCTCCCAAGTTATTTTCTGTTCCGAAGGCGTTTAGATTTCCTAGGACAGTCTGTGGCTTCCACTGCCTTCCTCCGTTTCCCAGAAGATTGTTCATTTGAGCCAGAACCCGAAGAATTTCCTACTGTGCTCTCCATCACCTCTCGCAGCTTGCGTTCCAGCTCAGCCAACCGGGCATTCTGTTCTCCTATGATTTGGGTTTGCTCTAGCAGTTTCTGGTCTTGATCTTGGAGCTGTTTCTGCTGCTCTTGCACTTTGACACGAAGCTCTGAGATTTCCCGCTTCAGCGCCGTCAGGCCTGTGCCATTCGTTTTGACTTGCTGCTGGAGTTTGGTGATGTCCTGTCTTAGAGGGTTCTGCTTGGAGAAGAGCTGCATCGTTGTCAGTGCTGCAGAAGTCCCTGGAACTTCAGGGAAAACTGAGATTAATCCTCTGCAACTTTAGGACAAAGGCAGAAATTGTGTCCCACTTTTCCTAATTTGCTTATTCCCCACTCCCCAAACACAAATCCAAATTCTGACTGCAAGTCATGTGAACATGGATACAGATTTAATCATTTAAGTGTCTAACAAGCACATGGTATCTCAGAGCACAATTAGTTTAATTTAAAATACTTAGATTTTTAGTAGTCTGGAAAAGAGCTCATCATTCATTTTCTATATATAAGCCCCACTCCTTTTGCTCTATTGAAAATTACGAAGAGAGATTACATTGCCATCTAGACTTAGTGTCATCTTTTAAGCCAAAATCCGTAACATATCTATAAATTATTTACTAGAACTATTACATAATAAATAATTTCAATAAAGCAGTACAATTCTGCTGTCTTAGCTGTAGATAGCTAAAGTTCTGAAATTTTGTGGTTTGGGGCTTAATAATTTCAGTTTAACTTACTTTTTAGAAGAACGGAATTTGTTTTCCATGCTTCTTTAGACTCATTCTTCCTAAGTACTAAAACCATACTGGAATTTGAGCTCGGGAATGTTGCTTTTAATAAAGTTCCTGCAAATCAAGGAGACTAACAGCTACTGTATAATTTCTTTCACTTTTTCTATTATAAAAAGATATATATCGCTTTTTCTATTATTTTACTCTTCTAGCAATGGCTTGCACGTAAGATGCAACTTTTAGGCACTACAAAGACAGAACAGTCTGGAACAGCCTAAAACAGTCACCATCCTTCTGTTTCATTTTCTTTTTTTCCCCTTAAAGATGCCAGCACAGCTACAGTTATGTAACACTACAGGTTGCCATTAGATGGGTTATACTCCTCCCTCAGCACAAACCAGGCATTTTTATGCCACAAAGTCTTCACCTTGAAAAAGACAATTGACCTCAATTATGGTTTTGGGCAAGGCTTCCTCAAATTGAGGTGTAATTAACATGATACAATTCAGAGGTGGTACACACACTTCTGGCCAAATGGATGGACAGGACATGCCAGAAGCAACAAGCAGCTCTCACAGTTAGGCCTATCAGTTTTGCCTAAGATGTAATTAGTTGTTTGTTTTTTTTAATTAAGTAGCCTTGTCAGAGAGTTAATTTCACCGTTCTCAGGAAGTATGAAGATGGTCATCACAGAGAAAACACTACAGTTCCTCACCTTTTGCTTTTGGCCATTATATGAGGCAACTGCCTTAGACGTTCATTCACAAATGTTCTAGAAAGTCTGACAGATTGTATGAAGTACTAGTTTAATTGTTTATTTATAGACTGCTAATTTAGTTGCCTTTTCATTATTACCCATAAGTATCTGGCTTGTTAGTGTATACATTAGTGCCCCAGGAAGGTAAAAAAAGACATCCAAGCATGGTCTAGTTCACTGTGGGCTACAGCAGCTTGGGCTAATTTATTTGCTGACCATCCTAAAAATAAAAGGCATCGAGTTGCTGTCTCACGTGCCAAATTTCAACCAAGTGCAACGATAAAGTCTCATTCATTGGTGGCACAAAAGCGCCTCTAACGAATACACACTACGCATAATTCTAACATACATTCAAGTGACTGTTCTTTTGGTAGTACAAAGGCTCCTTAAATTCCAAAGTAAATGAATTTCAGTTCACATTCTTAAGCAACAAGTATCATCAATATTTATGTAATAGAGCTTGCATTTTAAGGGAGGGAGCTTAAAAGACACTGTACTGTGATTTTCTGTTTTGGGTTTTTTTTTTAAACAGAAAAACTAAATAAAACTCAACCATATGTTGGAATTAATACCTGGGGCAGTTCCTAGCAGACGTCCCGATACATCTGACCCAGGTATCTTTCTTTTCAGTACTGGAACAATCTTCTCATCAAAATATTCCATAGCCATGGAGGAAATGTCCCTTAGTTCTTGAAGAACTTCATGAGCTCTCTGAGGAGCTCTTGTAGAGTTTACATACCTTAGCACACGATAAATTTCATCTATTACCTAAAACATTTAAGAAGAATTAGGATTTTCTGATAAAGGCAAGATTATTTCAGATCTGGAAGCGCTGGCATATTCCCAGGCTTTTACTACAATAACTATGGCATAACACAGTGCTGTTTGTGATCAGAGGAGGTTTTCACTTGATCTATCACAGCAGCCCTCTTCAAACTCATGAAATAAGGCTCATTGTGTGAAATTTTGTTTTACTACAACCATCTACGTTATATACTCTATACTCAGCAGAGTATAGTAATTTCTTTTTGGAGTGCCTGAAGCAGAATACACTAAAGCCACACTGCAGAGTGTGGCCACTTCCCCAGTCAGGTACGAGGCATCCGAAACACAGGAATGGAACAGCAAGAATGATTGTTATGTCTGTCTGAAGAGCTGTAAATACTTACACCCAAAACACTGCAAATTAAGTCCAAGATTAAGTCCAAAAGGTATCAATTTATAAATGACAGAGAACACAAGCACCCTGTTAACAGGTTTGACAGACAAGCTGTTTGGTGAGGAGAGATGAAAGGTGTCCTGCTCATCTATGAATTACAGTCTGGGGCAGGTCAGGGCAGGAGTGCTGGGCTCTCACTACCAACATGGGTATTATGCCAGGGTTAAGTTGGGCTGAAGAGTCTCCTGAAGGACACAGGCCTCAAGGAGTTAGAATGATAGGTATGACAATACAGCTGCAATCTTCTGTTTTAATCAAGGAAGCTCAGCTAAAAAGCTGCTAATGCTAGACAGAACTGAAGTGTCTCACCATGCAACGAGCTTACAAAAGACCTCTCTAATTGTACCCACATTACATCCTGTGAGCAACAACATCCCTAAAAAAGCCTTGTCCTGCCACCTTCCGCACAAAATCTTGCGGGAACGCTCTGCTATCCCCAGTAACCCTCAAATAGTTTGCTGAACCTCCAATCATGATTCATACATTCTAACACTAATTCACTTTGTGACAATTCTGTGGCAGCTTCGTTCAAAGGTAGTATCCTGTGGGGAGCAGGACAGGCGTGGGGGAAACCACAGGCTGAAATGAACATTGAGCCTTCAACCTGCTTGACCAAAATAGGATTTTCTGGTGAGCTGGGAACTGCTGAAAGAGCAGTGGCACCAAAAAGCTCATGCAGTAAGTAATTTAAAAAACAGACTTAGCTGTTACACCAGAATACAAACACGGTCCTTGTGATTCAGTGGCCACAAAAAACAGCTGCCAAACTCACTTCCCCAACTCCTGCACATCCCACTTTTGGGCTGCCTTTCCACCTACTGTTCCAAAAAGGAAGGTAACATTTCTTTCAAAGTATTCCATTTACTATGTGACCATCAAGGACTTTGTTTTATTTGACTTTATGTTATAACAAACACGTTTCTTAAAATACATGGTATGTATAAAAATATAAAGTTAAATAAGCATAAATTTACTGAACTATAATGATTTATTTTAAAATTAAATATCAAGTCAACAAGAAATCAAGTTACCTCTTCAAGATAAAACCACATTTTATGCCACCAGCCTATCCTGCCCTGCTGAATGTACAATTGCTTGCCATGCTTCACCTGAACCCAACAGCTGACTTTTCCATCCATCCCAGTGTGATTCATTTCTCTGCCCATGAAAAATTAATATCAACCTCCTCACATGGAAAGATCAATGAATAGAGCATTAGCCTAATGTTCCCACACCTGGTTTCAACCCTGAGCTGTCCCAGTCTTCCACACATCATGACTTCAACCTACATTTAAAATTAATTCCAGCTACTGTACAAAAATACCAAACAGTGCTTCCACATACTAAATATCTTAATTCAATTAATGTGAAGTACTTAAACACTTAAGAAGAATGCCTGAAATCTTCCTGATTGAGCGATTAGTGTTACATGTAGTCTAAACTACTGCATCTTCCAATGGCCTGGCCTCCAGCTGTTTCCAACAATTGAAATTCACAAGTAAACCCTATACATCATGTGGTTTTTGTAAAGGATTGTATAGGATGTATAAGCCACAAGTCAAACTTCAGAATTAAGAGAGAATCTAAGAGAAAACAGAGAGGAAATTTAAAATAATTAATATTTAGACATACTCCAGTTCGTTCATTTCAGGCTGCCTGTATATATAGCAGAATATTGGCTTGTGTGTTTGTTTACAAGTACCTGAAACAGAATTTAGGTATGTATTAGATAAATATATTTGTCCCAGCTGACCCAGGTTAAGTTATACAATCTTACATATTTTTTTTTAAACACAGACATAACATACATTCACATAACACAGTCTACATTTTACCTTTCCAGGTATGAAGCAACAGAGATTGGAGTCCACATACTTCATGAAAGTCATATTTAAGAGTGAAAGTCTCGTTTCCACAGCAGCAAGGATGTCTGCGTGACGAGCTAATGAATGGTTCCTTCTTTCTGACTCTCGTCTAGAAGACAGACCATTAAGTGACAGCGATTT
>VZTM01018551.1:92937-107039 GCA_013400555.1 Jacana jacana
AGGCTCTGGTACCTGCCCACGGGCAGTTTTAGCTCTGCAATTATTCAGCACGAGAGAAAACCAATCCTAGATATATTATTAGCTGCAATTTCAGAGGAAGCACAGAGAGCGCGATTTTAACCATGTGTACACTGACCTCTACTGGCCGCGAGGACCTTTCCCATGTACAAGAGAGCAGGTCACAATGGGTAACATTTCTTCAACAGTGGGTTTTTAAGATCTTACTAATTTGTTTACACTATGCAGCACAAATAATTATTTCCTTCAATTTCTGGACATTATCCATGTTTATTCCAATAATCAGTCCACAACCCAAACACCAAACAGATAACAGGTACCACCAGAAACCAGAAGTGTTTGCCAGCAATTTATTTTACCAATCACCTCTTAATTCTCAGCTGGCTCCCGATGTCACCATTTAAACCATCCAGCACCTGAAGTTATAGGAACAATACACTTCTTTTAGACTGCAGTCAGCAGTCTTATGCAAAGTAGCATTATTACACTTTTAAGTGTTTGTATTACTCCAAGACAATTTGATACTAACTACTCAATGGACCTCAATATTTTTCTACTCAAAGAAAGTAAAAAGCTAGATTCTGATATTTGTGATTGCAAGTTTTTGTGAATATTTTCTAATTCTAACCATAAAGCTGAAAGAACCCAAGTTTTGTCAAACATCAAGTCCAACCGGACACTGTCTTCAAATTCCAGTGTCAGTTACTCCAGTCCCTGTGAAAAGCAGAATGAAAACGTGGTTGCTTCTCGGCATCCTGACTTACATGCTGTAACAGCTTCTATGGAAGAATTAACTAATTCTTCACTTCATTTGTAAACAAACTAAACTGACACAATCTACTTAGATGTGTCTAAGTACTACCAGCTTCCCTTTCTTCAAGCCTGCCTTACTTCTGCCAACCTGCACTAACAGATGACCAATATTAAAAATACATACATATATGTAGATATATATTTATACATACATACAAAAATACCCTAAAGTATTTAGATTTGATACATGTTCTTTTCCTTAGAAGCTACACAGACACTATGCTTCATAATACTTTTCTAGGGTAAAGTATAAATAAGTGACAAAGTGTTGGTTACTTCAGCAAGAAGCTTTAAAATGGAAACGCCTGTAAATACAGATTTACTGAAACCCAGGGAAGGTGAAATCCATACTGTCCAAAGGCTCTCAGTCCTTCTTTGTGCTGTGCGGAAAATAAGCATGAGTTTGCTGCAGAATCAAAGACACTTCCGCTACACATCAGAATCCAAGGTAACCCTCTCAGGTTGTCCGTGGAAGGAGGTTATGGATTTATTGCTTTTAATCACACTTGCTGTAGTAACAGCCTAATGGAAGTGTATGTCCAAGCTTAAACATGTAAAGGAAAATAAATTAATTATTATCCTGCTCCAGAGCTGCTGTAAGTCATCCAAAAAAATTACAGTAAAAGAAGCCTTCAAAAGCTAGAAGATATTGCAGCTCCCAGATCAGCACGCATACCTGGCTGCAGCTTGTCCAGAACATTACAGCTTCAGACATAATAATCTTTTGAGTTTTCCAAGTTTCTCTTATGATGACATATCAGAGGAAATAGATTTAACAAATACTCAAAAGGGCTGAAACCAAAATGCTGCTGCTTTTCCTGTCATTCACTTTATAGAACCCAAGATCTGTGCTAAAGCATTTCAGACACAATTGCATTCTGAATACCTATTCTTTTGTCTTCCTTTAGATCTACTTCACTCCTTAACCAGTAGGTGCTTCATTGATGCTTTTAAACGCAGGAAAGCAAGTAATTCTTTGCACAATGAGGGGCCCCTGGTCCTCCCTTGCCTGATGGCAACCATCATAAGCAGGAAACATTCTTTACCTCATCCTTTGGTGACAGCAAAAGACTTACATGTTTTATATAAACAATACAGGTTCCTATCTCTATTTTAATCTGAAAGCCTGCTGATGCTCTATATCCTTCCACCCTTTCAATCCCCTACTGTGTCTTCTTGCGTGCACTCTAGCTCCAATACCAGTTCCACTCAAGGATTTCTATCTGTTGCTTTTGGATCAGTGAGCTAAGGTGCTCCAGAAAAAGAGATTAGGACATTTACTTCAATGCTGGAATCCAGAGAATGCATCAAGGTGATCATTTTAGTGAATCCACATTTCATGTCTACATGTGTATGGTCAAACTTTGTTTCAGCAGTTGATTGATGTCCTGAATCATACCTTCCTATCTTCCTCAAGGAATGTCACATTCTAAAATGTTAATGAGGCTGCTTTTGGGCACTTTAATATGCAAAAAACTAAGCCATTTAATCCCTGTCATTCAATTAACATGATCCTGCAATGCATTAGTAGTATACTAAAGATAAAGATATAAGATACACCTATTCATCTTTGATAAGTGGCTCAAGTCAGTTCTCATAAAGAAAAATTTCCTGTTTGCACTAGACAGATCTTAGAGCAGGAATACACAAGTGTCTCCCAAGGCCACTTGTAGCCTTTAAAAATCAGAAAGTGATGAAATTTCACTACAAATTTATGACTAGGCATTGTTATTTTAAAAGGCTACCTTACTTCTCCATCAACAGCATATGGAGTTATGGAAAACATACAGCTTCTTTCCCTCTATTTAGAGCCTTCAGTGAATCTCCAGAAGAACACTTTCAGTTCTGACCAGCCATCCAGAAGACCTGGCTCATCAAGGTTACATAGTTATGTGCTGTATTTCTGAGTAGAATGGTGAAATCTTTCTTCTGGTGAAACCAAGAGGGCTTTCATTCTTTACATTAGTGCTGTTTGACAAAGCCAAGTGAACTTTCTTCTCAGAGGAATACACATAATGCCTTCTGATGTGCTTAAGGGGACAGCGGGGAATTTGATGGAATCACAGAATCACAGAATATCAGGGATTGGAAAGGACCTTGAAAGATCATCTAGTCCAATCCCCCTGCTGGAGCAGGAACACCTAGATCAGGTCACTCAGGAACGCGTCCAGGCGAGTTTTGAATGTCTCCAGAGAAGGAGACTCCACACCCTCCCTGGGCAGCCCCACAGTTCAGTCACTCCCACTGTGAAGAAATTTTTCCTCATATTTAAGTGGACCCTCCTATGTTCCAGCCTGCATCCATTGCCCCTTGTCCTATCATTGAATGTCACTGAGAAGANCACTGACTCAGAAATTAAAAATAGGGAAAGAAACTGAATAGTTTCCTTCATTTTACACCTAGTGTTGTTCCATGTGTGTGCCAAAGCTGGTGTTTATCCAGCCTGGGTTTATATATTTCTGAAACTTCTGAAAGGGAGAGTCTTCTTTCAGAAAAAAATGAACTTGTAGGTACTATCTAAGAGAGCATAAGAAGTGTAACACTTTTAAGCAGCACAGACAGTTAAACAGTTGGTCTGGTTCTTACACGACCATCAACTATTCTCAACTCCCACTGCTGACAAACCATTGCTTCCATACATTAACTTCACCCTACAGAAAGAAAAAAACCCTTCTATTGCCTCCCGATAGCTCCCACTGGTACTACCACTTATGAAAGTTGCAGCCAAAGGCCGTGTCTGGCACAGCAGCACAGACCACGCACACCACGTGTGCCAAGCAGCCTATGCGCTTCCCCTCTCTTCATTCAGACTGCAAGTACTCAAAAGCAGAGGCTGCAACCCAAAAAAGGTAGTACTACATCTTCTCCCAGAGGCAGGAGACATCTTCAGTGGATTGACAGCCTGCTAGAAATATGTAGGTACTGGTGTACTCGGTGCAGTCTGAAAGAACAGATTTTCCGCTTGAAGAGCTTTCAGTTTAAAGTTACAGTCAGGATGCCACACGCGTGCTGCTCATCCAGGACACACACAGCCCCATTTCCTGCAGAAAGATGCTTGCAACGTTACCCAGTTTAGGTTAATAGAATTCTTAAAATGGAAACAGTACAGTACACGCAAGTTTACTGAGGGTTACGTAAGCTATGCATTAATTCCCTCCCCATTATTTCACTTATGAGCTCATCAGAAATTCAGCAAGAGAGCAGCTTATCCCATTACGCTAGAGCATACGGCAGGCTCCTGTGCCAGCAGCTCAAGGCTAATACACGTTGATCTCACTGACAGCTACCTTTCGTTCCAGAATTATAAAGTTCAAAGGTAAAGGTAGTATCTTCCAATAGATCTACGACTACGACTGGGAGAAGCAGGCAGCCTTTCAGGCAGGCAAAGGCCTTCTTATGATTTCTTTTTTGCCCCACATTTATTTCTAAACGGAGCAGGCTCCTGGGAGCTGCAGGCTCGCCGCTTCGCACGCTCGTAGGCTTACGGCCTATAAGTAAGATAGATGCACTCGTGAGACACAATAGACCGCTGCCCCAAGAAGAGCAGTCACTGGGAGAGACAAGCCTTCAGCAGCCCAGTCATTTCTGCTGGAGGACGAATGGAATGAAAGAAGCAAAGGTGGCAGAAGACCTTCAGGAACGCGCATACGGAGGCGCACACCGACATGCCCATCCCCAAGGCTCGGGGGCGGTTGGGGAGATGGGCGCCAGCCCCATCCCACCCCATCCCGCCCCTTCCACGGAGAGGGCGGCGAGGGCACCGCCGGCACCTCCCCACCTCCTCCCACCACCATTCCTGCCCCAGGTCCCAGCCGGCCAGGCGGGCTTCCCCCGGCGGGTCCGGGTCCCGGCCGCAGCAGGGCTCCTCGCCCGCCCAGCTGCCCTTCCCTCCCTGGCCCCTACCAGGCGGAGCTGGCTCGTCTCATCGTAGGACAGGAAGCTGAGGATGCTCTCGATCGCCACGATAGGCAGCCCGATGAGCGTGTTGCTCTGAGGCGGCGGCTCCAAGGGCGCCAGAGCCTCGGGAGACTCCGAGACCGGGGGCGGGGAGAGCCGTGCCGAGCCCAGGGCGCCGCCTTCCCCCTCCGACAGGACCCGCTCCTCCGGCGCCGCCATCTTCAAGCCCGTCCTTCCTCCACTGAGGGGAGGGGGGAATGAGCCTTCCTATGACGACACTTCCGCCCCCGCTGGTAACGAACGGCCTCGCCCCTCCCGACCGCTAGAGGATAGCAGAGCGCGGAGGAGGAGGAGGGGGTGGTGGTGGTGGAACCGCTGACGGGCTCCGAGGTGTTGTGGGGCCGGTGGGAAATGGGCCCTCAGAAGGGCTGGGCACCCCACCAGGGGCGGATTTAAACCAAGTCGAACAAATAAATCTGTCCTGCCGTGCGCAATGGAAGCGTGGGGCTGGCTAGCGGTGGTGGACGTAGTGGGGGGTAAAAGCAGGAACACGTTGGGATGTGTGAGGCAATACGGTTGCCTGATTGTGATGCGTATGTAAGCAACCACCACTGGTTATAATGTGAAATGGCCCCCTCAGCTCCCAACACCAGCACTCTGCCCCTATACAGCTGGTTTTATTGCGTGTTGGGTCGTTGCAAAGCTATGGGACTTCTTTGTTTTCTGCTCTGGGGAAGAAGGGGTGCGGGAATGAGGCAATCGAAGGAGGCTGCAGAAGCTCACAGGGATGTTGGCCATCCTGATCTGGAAGAGACCCATGAGAATCATAGGATGGTTAGAGTTGGAAGTGATCTTGAAGATCATCAAGTTCCAACCCCCTGCCATGGGCTGGGCAACCTGTTCCAGTGCCTCACCACCCTCACAATAAAGAATTTCTTTCATGTATTCAATCTAAATCTCCTCTCTTCCAATTTAAAGCTGTTACCCCATGTCCTGTCACTACAATTCCTGACAAAGAGTCCCTCTCCAGCTCTCCTGTAGGCTCCCTTCAGATACTGGAAGGCTGCAATAAAATCTTCCCGGCGCCTTCCCTCTAGAATCATCCAGGCCTGCTCCTCACTCCACACAGGACAACCTAAAAGTTAAACCATATATATTCAAATACTTCAGGAACAATGGCGTGGGACTGTGACCCTTTCCCTGAGGAGCCCATTCCTGTGCCAGACCACCCTCTCTAATGAGGACCTTTTCACTAATGCCCAACCCGCACATCCCTTGAGGTAGTTTGACACCATCCCCTCAGTCCTGTGGTCAGATACCAGAGAGGAAAGAATAGTGCCTCCCTCTCCATGTCCCCTTCTGAGTAAACTGCGTGAGAAGGACCTCCAAGGACTTTGCCGCTACTCATGCTCAGGAGTACAGCAGTGCAAATTTAATCTTGATCTTTCTACTCTTCATATAGATGCTAGATGGCTAGACAGATGAGCACCCCACTTTTATGTCCAGCCTGGGCCTGCCCCTCCTGGGCCATGACATGCAGTGGGAGACAGGGTGAGCTGATGTTACTGAGGAGGCAAAAAAACCCAAACTCTGCTCCTTTAATTGTCTCTAATCCTGTATACTAGGGATGTTTCTTGGACATAATAGCTAGGGGCAGGAAAGGGATGGGACCAAGGGCTGTTTATAGAACATTCCCCGGTGCTTCTCAGTGTGGTTATGGACACTTACACCACAGTTTCACAATTATTTTAGCCTCATGGAACTGGATACTGCCATTGAAAAGCATGGTACCAGTCTCCTCTGCCTTCAGGGTGCTGCTGCTGTTTGTTTCACATCAGTAGCACTGAGTGTGCATGCTTGACTGAGGAACCGGCGCTACTGAAAACTGAACTGCCGAAGAAGATCAGTAGGTGCATACCAGAAGTGATGGGAGTAAAGCATATGGGAAAATGCATTAAAATATTCGGAGAGAATGGGAGCGTGTGTCGCAATATCTGCACTAAGATAACACAGCTTAAAATATTACAGGACTAAAGCATTAGCATTTGCTTTAGTACATTTTTTTCAGCCATGCTTCTTGTCTTTGAAGATTTATCTTAACTCATTTCTTTCATGTGCAACTTCCCCCTTTCCTTGGAAACCACATGGAACATCTTTCTTAAAATTGCAACTGGAAAAGAATTAACTTGGGAGCAGGGCAAATGCAAGGTAAACCTCTATGTGTATCATCCTAATGGCACTCCAAAAATGTGCACTGAAATTAATAATTCCTTTTTGGGAGCAGAACACTGTGTGCCTTGTACGGATTTGGAAGTGTTTTGCTCCCCCTGCCCCTCAACGCATCAATGCTGCTGTAAAATGATCTGGCTGTCTTGGAACAAGGGTTTCATTCTTGTGCATAATTTTAGGATCTGATCTCCTTTCATATGCACAGTCAGCAGTTTAAAACACACTCCCGAGAATTCTTTATAGACTTGTGACTTGGCACATGAAGTTTGGGCTGGCAATCCATTAATGTTTCAAAAGCAAGGGTTTTTTTCATCCGATCTAAGCCGATATGTAATTTAAGATTGTTTCAAGAATACTTTTTGGTATTGTCATATAATTTGAACAATTTGAGCTTTTAAGATACAGCTTTATCTTTAATAAATATAAGCTCCATTTTCTATATGTTCATTATATAGCTAAGTGGAATATAGTAATTATATTCTCAATATGTTTTATATTAATAACTACAACCATACAAATAGATTTGTAGTTACTAAGTCCACTCCAGTAAGTAAGCCAATTCTGCTGCCTTCCAGGTTCTGCTTCACATCCTTCTCCAATGAATCTTGTGTCATTTGTCTGAGTGTGCATCCCTTTGTGTTGATTTGCAACAATGCAGACCACATGTGCTTTCATAAAATCCCCATCACAGACTCTCTGCTGGCTTAACTTTTCATTTACTGCGGGATGGTGCGAGGCCAGACAACTTGATACTTGTTCCTGAAAGGGGTGATAGAAAGTTATGTAGAGTCTATTGCATGTCAAATAACATGCAAACGCTATGGTCAATATTTACAGCTAATGCAGCATACATGCCTCCTTTGCCTTATTTGGGTTACTACTCAATGCTTACAAGATATAAAAAAATCTTGAAATAGCCTTAGTTTTGGTTATACCATGTTAGAATGGTAAGTGTAGCTGGAATGAGATATTCTGGAAACATCTCAATGACTCACAAGAAAGATGTTAGGGGATTTTATTGACTCTGTACTTTGGACTAGGACTATATGGTTTTAAAGGGAAGGCTGCTTGGGATGAGGGTATCCAGTTTGCTTTCTTTGTATACTCTGCAAAAATTTTTTGTCATGTCTTTGTAAAATCTCATTACATGTCTTAAATTTTTTCATTGAAACTCTGAGATGTATCTATGCTGATCAGATTCAACCTCTCAGCTTACTGTGACCTTATAAGCCTGTTTGTATATCATGCTCCTAACTGGTTTGAGTGTGGTCTGTTGAGGACAGCAGGGACTTATGGCTTTTACTGAAAGTATGTAGAATATTTTGTTTGGGCTTTATCTGGGGATGAGCAGTGCCAAGAGGTGTGATAAAGACTGGCTCAAATACCGGGAAAGTTGTAAATATCAAATATGAGAAAGAAGAATTTTGGGGAAGGGGAAGAAAGAGAGTGAGAAGCAGGAGCTAACAAGCAGACATCTGGGGAGACAGGGATGGAGGAAAGAAATCTAGCAGCAGGAGCTGGAGAGGAAAGCAGGTGTGTAACTAGGTCAAGAACTGTTGTGTTAATGTGGAATAGAAAAGTAAAGAGGAGTAATGTGCTCAAAATCTGAGGATAAGAGCAGAAGTTGGGTAGGAGGAGAACAGATTTGTTTTATTAAGTTAGTGTAATCAATAGAAAAATAGGAAATGGCTTTCCACATGGCACGTTTTCTTCTCTGGGGCAGCAGCAGTTTGCTCACTTTATGGATATCAAGGTTGGGTTTTTTTAAGAGATGCTAAATTTGAAAAGTCTGATATATTCACACAGGCTTATTTTCATTCAGGCTGCTGGAAAGCTATACTGAAATTTCCTTTTAAAGTGTTCTTAACAAGTGTAGTCAGAAGTGTAAATTTGCACAGATTCATGTGTTGCAGCTGAGACTTAATCCGTTAATAGGTAGCTTACTATAGTTGTGTAGAGCCACAGCTTCAGATAGGAATGTAATCCCAGTGTAATTAAAGCAATATAAATATATAAATAGACCTTTTGTAGTTTAACCAGCTTTGGGCCCAGTAGTGCTACATATTGCGTAAAAAGCTGGTTGAGAAACCACCTCTAAAGCCTACATTTACCTTAGAATTTATTTGTAATATTGTGTATGAGGTATCTGATAGTAATTGTAAGCTGAAGTTGAGATACAGAATAACGTGATGCTCCCTGGGAAATGAGAGGAAGTGGTGAAAGGAGAACAGGTAGCAGACATGAGGAAAGAAGATAAAATCTCTGTAGATGTCTGTCAGGTAGAAGTTTGGGGATCAGATAACTCTTGAGTAGCTTTTGGAGGCTAGGCATCTTGCACAGTCAAGTGTTCGTTACATATAATGTTCTGTTTTAAATTAAAAAAACAAAACAAAAAACACTTACCTAAAAGTATTTTCAACTCCACAAGAAAGTAGGAGTTTGTAGAGACGTGTAATATATTTATGAGGTAAACTAAGGTACTTGAGGGATAAAAAGCTTAAGGGTTCAGAAAAATAACCTTTCTTTTTTCTTAGAGTCAAAATACCTTCCCTGAGGGAAGGCTGTGGGATCGAGTACTGGAGAGCATGTTATCTTGGTCAGGTTACATGTCCTCCCATAGCTGTGCTCAGAAGTAAAAAGAGAAAAAGCTTTTACAAAGGAAAAGGTCATTTTAATGAGATGTCATGACTTGCTGATTCTCTGTATTATTTTCTTGTAGGATGTTTGCAAGTCCTAGGATGGAGAATCAGTTTCTGATGTAGGGAGGGCCTCAGTTTTGCTGCTGGTTACCTTGATGTAAGTTCTAAGGAATTCCTTCAATGTTAGTATATTACCATATATTTACACTATGCTAAAGAGAACTCGGTGAAGATACCAGTAATGTTTCCTTGTATCTCATCAGACCGGTTGAGTAAAACAACACTGACACAAAAACCTGCACCAATGAGGTGTTTGATGTGTAAGAAGAAGACTGCTCCCGAAGTCTCTGCTGTCCCTTGCATATACCTGTGTCTACTGGGGTAATCTAAAGCTGAGTTTGATTTTCCCAACTCCTTTACTGGGCTGGGTGAGTGGCTGCAGCAGACACAGTTTTCTTGCATTGCTGTAATTGCCTTAAACAGACACTTTGCTTTTGTCGGGGTCTGTGCTGAGATAAATTCACAGAGATCCAGAGAGAGTCTAGTAAACATAATTCAGTTCCTGAGAAGAACAGCAGCTGTGTATGATGCATACAAAACACTAATTTCTCCTGGCCTATGGTTTGTTCAAATATGCTGGGGACTAATAGAAAAGGAAGTTAATTTCTGCCCTCCTTAAGACACTGTGCAGACTTGCTTTAGTTGCCTGGTTGTTAAATTACCCATGGAAAAAAAAAATCTGAACTTAAATTACATAAAAAATGATTTTTTTTGAGTGAGGAAATTAGAATTTTCTTCTAGCAAGTGACTTGAGAAGTTGGAGAAGCTTTAGTTTACTGAAATGAAATAATTCCTGGTTGATCTGGAATAAATGGTTGACATTAGTTTACTGTGAGTGATGCTTGTGTACAGTGATATTACTGTCGCTGTCCACTTTTATAGAATCATCCTTTGAAACAGATTATCCTTTGATAATTATCAGTTTACAAACAGAGTCAATTGCAGCAAACAGTACAAATTTCTAAGGTGGTTTCTGAGTGCTGCTGGTTCCTGGGTGCTGTAACTCATCACAACTCCCACTGATGGTTATGGCTTGAGCAGGAGCCTGGGGTGGGGGGGAAGAGGAGAGAAAACAAGGAGAGCGCACAGCTAGAGTGCTTCTCAGCGAAGCAAATGTAACTCAGCTGTTCCCCGTGCTGGGAGCTTTTTTTGTTGTTGTTGTTTGAACTGTGACATAGGAATGTGACAGAATACAGTTTGTGGTTTAGATTTTAAATCAGTATCAGCTGTGTGTGAATAAGGGAGTATAGGTCACAGCTAAAATGGACTTCATCTGGCAGGAAAACATACCTGTCAACAAAACACAGGCCATTCAAGCAGGGGCCGGATGATGCTCTTCGTTAAGCATGCACTGATGTGATAAACTCCTTGGAGGAGATTACAGCTGAAGAGAGTCCTTTCAGTTGCCAGACACAGATGTTTTAGAGAGAGAAGTAGCTTTTCAGCAGGAGGAAGATATATCTATTATACCACTTCTCAGTGCCAAAGGAAACCTTTACACTTGAAGGACTGGACTTGACAGAATTTGTAGCAAGCCACTGTGTCTCAATTTAAAATGTACATCTGCTAAATGCTTCTTAATGGTGTCTTTTGAATGTTGCATAGAGCAAATGCTTTTGCTTTGGAAGCAGCTGCTGGCCTAATGTGGGATGTCTCAGATGGTGTGGTTAGAAGATTCCTTTAAGGATTTAATGAATCTCAGCTGCAGACTTTGGAACTAGTGAACAACTTCTTTTCCATCTGGGAGGTAGACTCAGTCCTTGCTGCATGTTTTCCCCAAAACCGTTTTCCCTGCAAGGTCTGTTATCTGATGTTTTCAAAACTAAATAAATAGTAAAAGTGAATCTACCAGCCACTGGAGGACAGCGAATGAATTAACAGAACTATATGAAGCTTCCCAAATTATAAAGCTGTCGGCTTTTTTATAGCTACTTCTCTTCTTTGTGAGGAAATTTGATATTACTGCCTAGTTGAGGCCTTTGCTTTGAGTCGCTGTCTGGAAAAGCCTTATCTTGAGATGAATCCCAGCTGTATAAATTAAGTGCCAGAAGCTCAACATTGCTGGAAGGAATGCAGGCTTGTGAAGCTGCTGTGCTCCAGTCCACTGAATTTAGGTGAGCAATTATCTTGGCATGTTCCCTTCTTTGTGGTTTGGGGGGGTTTCTGGTGGGTTGTTTGTTTTTTTTTTTTTTGGGTGTGAATATGTTGTTCTGTTTGATTGGGTTTGGTTGTTTGGTTTTTTTTCTGTCTCCTTAGCAATCACAACTCCAAAGCTTCTCCTTCTTTCTGTGTTCTTAAGCTTTATCCCTTGGAAATTAGAGCTCAGAAGTTTGACTTGGTGGAGTTTTAACAGTAGGTGGCAGTGGACAGCAAATCCAACCCAGCTGGCTTACTGCTTCTCTTACATTGATTTCTGACAAACTCACTGAAACCACTATCTTGCAAACAGCCTAAGAATCAGGGTCACCATCTTTTCGCTGCAGAATTAAAGGGGTTATTAAAGTATAAACGACTGGCAAGTGCAAATTTTTTTTTTTTAATTTAAATTATTACAAGGTATTGCAAAAGAGGTGTTGTCTGATGTCTGTTGCTTGATAATCCTGATTGTGTCAGGACTGTAAAAGAAGACTTGACTGATCTGGAGACAGTTTTAGGCTGGCTAATAAGAAGATGATAATTTACTGTTAAAATAGCTCAGATATAGTCCTGAATGAAGTAACAAGTTTTTGAGTTTTAAGTAGCATGCTGAAGGCAGGAAATACAGCAGTTTCTTCCCAGTCCCCTTCTCCCCTGTTGTATGACAAGGCTAACAGCAAGCTTGGTTTTTGCTGGCTGTCATTACTGCTCTTGTCTGTAATATCTTTCTGCTACTGCAAGTTGCTGTGGTTCATATGAAGTAGATTTCTCATGGAGAGAAGAGGAATGATTCAGCTACATTTTTAGTTGGTGATTTATGTTTTTTTTTCCTTTTGTTGGATGCTTTTCAAGCAATTCCATGAGTATTAACTTCCTCTGGACCCTTGCTGTGACTGCCTCTAGGGAACTGCACGTGGTCTTAGTCAACTACAGCGTGCTCTGGACAGGCCACCAAGAGCAGTGAGAACCAAAGAGGAGGCACAGAGCTTCAGCTGTTTACGTCAGTGGCTCCAGATCCCAGAGATCTCATCTTCTCTTCCTTTTGGGGACGGCTCTGCATGTGCAGGACTGAGAACTGTTGTCCCTTGCCAAGTCCCCAGTGTGTGACATAGCTGCCTCCAACTGTTGATGCTTTAGAGATTGAACCTGTGGTCAGAAACCTTCACGCTGTGGGAGGGGGAACCATCTACTGCCTGCTCATAAACCCAAGAATTCTTCCTGTAATTAATAGCCTGTTGCAGGGGAATTCATGGCGTGCTTGTCTAGTGAAATCATGCCTAAATTGCTGCAATGCCATAGGGAAAGTAAGAAATCCGTAGGGAAGGAAATCAGTGCTACTGAGACAGGCACGAGCGGTTTTGACCCCCCTTTTACCTGCAAACCTGGCAAGTGTCATTCCCTCTTGGAAGGAGGCTGTGACCTAAAGTGTGTGGCCAGATGGCACTGAGAGCCTCCACCACAGCGTATGACTCACACAGACTGGACAAAAACTAGGAAAAAATAGGTGCCCCCCCTGAAGCTTCATTTCCTTAGCAGGGATGGGGTTCGGTGGTTGTGTGGAAGCTGTACAAATTGGAAGTTGTGCCAACGGAGACTTCCATGGATTGACCTGCAAGATGTGTGCACTGGCACAATACAGGTACCATGCTCATGTGTGCATCTGAAATCTCCCTTCTAGTGGATTTTTTTTTTTGCCTAAATCATAGGATCATAGAATCATCCAGGTTGGAAAAGACCCCTGGGATCATCAAGTCCAACCATCAGCCCTACTCTACAAGTTCTCCCCTACACCATATCCCTCAACACCGCATTTAATCTACTCTTAAACACAGTCAGGGAGGGTGACTCCACCACCAAATATTTCCAAGTTTATTATACAGGCTTAGGAATTATTCTAGTATTCTAATCATCATTAGAAACAACTTATACCCGTATTTGGGGCATACGCTAAGAGATCACACCCCTTATTTTGCCCCTTACCAGCCTGATGCTCCTAAACATTGAGCAGGGATTTGCTGAAGAGCGTTGGTTCTCTGTAGCCACGTGTTTTGGTGTGTAGCATTGGCGAACCCTGGTATTTATTATATTGAAGGAGAGAGGTATTTGCTTTAGTGGCAACATAAAGGGGCGGATGGGAGGAGGGAGGGAGGGAGCGCGCCCTCCGCAGCAGCGATGCGGGGGCTTTGCTCACGGTTGAGCACATGGTGCGTGTTTCCAAGGCTTAAATGAAACCACCGCGCAGGGACGAAGCGTCGGCGGCCTGCGCTGCCCGAAGGGACGGGTTGTCCGCGGGGGGCGGTGGGGGCAGCG
>VZTM01018551.1:109054-154582 GCA_013400555.1 Jacana jacana
AAAAAAAAAGAAAAGGTATCAAGTTCTTAAAGTTGACTTGGGTCGTTATGCCTCTGCGGCTTCTGGTGGGTGGGGGTGCCTTTGTTTCCGAGTGCCTGGACTCCCAAGTGGAAGATGGTGTCCATGTTGTTTACAGCTCAAAGTGTGTGTGTGTGTGTGTGTGTATTTCCATCCTCAGCTGGGAGAGTTTCAGGAGTTGCTGGTGGCTGGGTGTGTTACACCTGCCCTGCTCTGGGAAGGTGTCTGTGGTTCAATGCTTTCAAAGGAGACAGGGAGGCCCACCTNCGCAGGGGCTTCTGCCACTCTCACGGCGTTTTGTTTTTTCTTTTCTTTTTTCTTTTCTTCCCTCCCGTTCCTTCCCTCGGCTTTTCCTTTTCTTCCTCTTTAACGCCGCGATCAACTTGTTAGACGGGCCCGCTGGAGCGGAGCCAAGGCGGGTAGAAAGGGGGGGCTGCGAGGCCCCGGCGGGGCCGAGAGCGGCGGCAGGAGGGACTCCCGGCNCCATCCTCAGCTGGGAGAGTTTCAGGAGTTGCTGGTGGCTGGGTGTGTTAAACCTGCCCTGCTCTGGGAAGGTGTCTGTGGTTCAATGCTTTCAAAGGAGACAGGGAGGCCCACCTTCTGTCGGAGTCTTGATGTGAATGTAAAAACTACACCAGTTTTGTCAGCTGAAGTTGGATGAAAGCATAGGAGAGCAGCTCAGCTTAGTTTTCCGCACAAAATGTGTGAAGGTGATGACATAAAATATTTAGTTTCCTTAACAAGTGTGCCTGACATCGAATACCTGGTTTTGTTGGCAGAGGTGCGCCATTAAATCCATAATCTGTTGTTCCAATAGACTGGAATATGTACAGAAAATCCTAGTAAGCTTAATACCTGCTTACTCCGAGTTGAGGGTGCTTTGAAATGTTCTCTTTGCTACCCTCCCCTGGGCAATATGGCCTGTACCACACTTGATACCCGCCTAGGTAGTCCTTTCAACAGCGCTCCTTTATTAAAGATTATTTCCAGTTTAACTCCTATGGAAGCTGACTGAAGCAAGCGGGGGAGAAACTGTACTGGGAGGTGAAACCGAGAATCCGTGCTGGAAGGATGTGGGTGTTTCAGGGATGCTTGTTTTGCTATTGGTGTGAGGTTCTTCCTCTGCAATTAGGAGGAAATAATGACTGATAATTTGATATTGCAGAACACTGGAGAAGGCTGTAGCTAATGAGAGAGGAACAGGCAGAATATGAGCCCAGCTAGGGATGAAACAGCCTAGGTGTTGTGCAAGTGTGATGCTGTCTACCTATGAAAAACAAGTAGTAATATAATAAGGTGTTAATTCAACCCCCTGTCAAAACTGAGCTAGGTAAGCACCAACATACAACAGTGGAACCTCCAAGAAGTGCAGTTGCTGGCCCTTTCTTTGTCACAGGGCTCAAATAAAGGAGGAAACAGCCAGGAACAGTCTTAGCCCATCAGCGTTTGCAGGTGATAAGTTCTAGAGGGTGCATCCTCCCAGTGGCACAGACTCTTCTCTGGCTGATGACTCAACTCATAAGTGATTCTGGTTTTTAACCCAGAAATAAAGGGATGCAGCCTTTTCACATTGTGTTTGCTGTGAATAATGAAAGACTTGTGAGGGTTGATTGTGGGTAAAGGAATTAAAAATACTAGTGTTATGAGCATTAGAACTTTGATTTGCCTCAAAAAAACCCAAACTCCAACAAACCCTGATTTTTAGTATAGTCTTCAGAGGGGTAAGATGTCCAATACTTATGTTAAGCAGTGCAAAAAGATGTTAATGAAGTGCTGGGATCCATTGGTTGTGGGGCAAATAAACAGACACTTGCCAGTTTTAAAAACATTTTATAATACATGCATTCATATGAATGTGAATCCCAAAGTGTGGAAGATGCAGTGCCAATAGTAAAGTAATTCTTACTGTGTCTGTTTTGTCTTTCTACAGACTTTCCTGTCTTTTTTTCTTTTTTTTTTTTTTCCTTTTTTTTGTTTGTTTGGAGTGAGAAGAGGAGGAGGGAGCAGGACATCCCAGTGCCCTTTTTTTATTTATGTGCTAACAAGCTGTTCAGGGACTTGAGCATCTTTACTGGCACATTTTCAGTGAAAAGTAGCAGGCTGGTCCTAGACAATCTGCAAAATGTTTTGTTTCTTTCTTTCTTTAATGTATTTTTTATTTATTGAAATCTTTCTTTAAATCTTTGATATCTTTCACTTTCCCACCCACCAAATCTAATTGTCTGGAGAAGATGGTAAGTCTCTGCTCCAGGCCCATCCCTCCTCCACTCTAGAAGGTAGCACTGACAAGATGGGGAAGGTGGGCAAACGGCACAGGATTGCTGGTGGCCCCAAGTGGGGAATCCTGCAACCCGTGAGCCCAGCCAGGAATTCACCTCTGAGTAGCTGCCAGTGGAAAGCCTGGAAACTGCTGTAGCAGCAGAACTCCTGGTCCTTTTGGGAGCCTACCCTGAAATGTGAATGTTTTCCTCCTGGTGATGACAGACAGGAGTTAAACTGCTGCTGTAACCGTATGTCAGGACAATGCTCTTAAAACTCTGCATGAGAGTGTAATACGAAGCAATTTGCACATAGCTGTACTGATGAAGGTAATAACAGGGTTAACACTGGCAAAGCTGTGTAAAGTCTCACCTTTCATCTGTGAAGGCTTGTGGGAGTGTGACTGGTACTGTTAAGTAGTGAAAAGGAGCTGGAAACACTTTCAAAAATAGCATACTTTTCTGCAGCATAATTGGTGTCTCCTTTTTTTTACATTATTACCCTAAAGATGAGCATGTATTGAAAAATAACTTGCATTATTATGCTTACTGGATGATTGAAGATGGTAGGAGGTAACACAGACTGAGCTACCTTTTAATGCCCAGTGGAGTTTTCGGATCAAAACACCTGAAAGATCTAGATAAGGTTCTGTTTTGCAATTTGTTTTCTGTGCAGTACTTCTTGCGAGCCTCCTTGAAATAGATCCTGGCATGCAGATACATTGTTAGGGCTAAGGACTAACTTGGCAAACTGGAGAGTGCTTAAATTCCTAAATCAGTTTTGCCTTCTGTCATTAGGTATTACTTACCTTTCTGAAATGGAAGTTTCCTGATAACAATGTGTTTTTTTCTAATCAAGTTAAACTTTGCTTTGTTTAAATGTAACGCTGCGACTTTGATAGCATGAGTTCTGCTTGTCTGCTAAGGTCTCAAATGCCTTACTCCAAGCCATCTTTTCTGAGCTGTTATGTCCAGTGAGCACTACACCTAAAGTGCATATTTTCATTGAAGAATACTTGCTACTTTGGGGATGAGTGTATTTGTACTTTTTTTCCACTTTAAAAATAAATCTGAAAAAAATCCCTCCTACAGTTAAAGTTGTTTCGCTTGTCCGATTAGGCAGTTAATTGGAATTGCCATATGGTTTTGGAATTACTGACATAGCGTAGTAGTAGCCCATCTTGGGCAGTTTTCTTGGGAAGTGTTTTTCCTGCTGCTTAACTAAAGAAATTTTGACAGAAATTAATCTCTTGCTCTTTGTAAGATGAGCAGCCCTAAGTTTATAAACAAACTGGACCCCCCTGTAGAGTTTTAACAACTTGTGATACCAATCAGTGGTCTGTAGGATCTCAGACCTGTTCCCTGCAGTCTTTTACTTAGCTCCAGTCAAGAAGCATGTCAGTCATTAGCACGGTTTTTCCTGTCTGCCTGCATGGATTTTGGTGCATGAATGGGTCTTCAGACTGCACTTTTTTTTTTCCACATGCCTCAAATGTTTATCAGATTGAAGTATTTGGTAGCTTTTGTGTGTTCTTTTAACTGGATTTAATGTAGTTGTTTAAAAATTTTAACGCTGTGATTGTATTAAGACATTTTAATATTCATTGTGTAAAGTATTTTGTCTAGAATGCCAAAGAAAGCCTAGGTGATTGTTTTGCTGAGCTTTCTTACCTCTGAACTTCTCTTATAGATAGTGACCTGTCATTATGCACACTAGAAAATACTGCCATATTGCTTTAAGGTTACCAGAGTACTCTTGGTTGGTTGGTAGTTTTTTGTGGGTTGTTCTGTCTTTTCCCCTCTCTCATGTTGTTACAGCAATATCTTTCATTTTTTTTCCTGTTCCAGGAATAGTTTTAAATGCATTTAATTTCTGAGCCTGCAGATGGAGGGCTGAGGTATTTAAAGAGTGAACTGTATTATATTACACTGCAGTATGTTAAATATCTTTGTTTCTTTGTGTGGCTTTTATCAGAAATGGGGGAAGGGAATATTAGAAATTCATACCAGATCAAGCCATAGAGGCCATGGGAATAGCTAATTATGCTGTTTCTGATCTATTCAACAGTTGAGGGTGAATGCCTCGTGGGGCTCTTGCATCTACTATTTCAAGGGCTAATAATATGCAGTGATGAAGTTTGGGATGGGTGGATAATTCACAGGATTTCTTTCTTTTTTTTCTTAATTCTTCCTTGTATTGCCAATTGGGATCTGCACTTTATCAGTGAGCAGGTCTGCTTTGTGAGATTAATTTACATGCAAGTCAGTTGGACCTTAAAAAAGGCAGGTATAAAGGTTATTTCAGCAGAATAATCTAGCAGCATGGCAGCGTGCCTTGTATTCCTTTCCAGTTATTGATTAAGAAACAATCTCTAACATACTTGGTTTGTCTAGCCCGTGTCCTTGTTACTAGTGTGCCTCAGGGATTCTCTCTCCCACTGTGTGTGTGTTATTGAGCTTGTCTAATTATGGGCATAGTTCTGCCCTACAGGCTCTCTGAAGAGAGAGACTCCCTTGGTTTGGTGGCATGTCTGGAGGAGGATTTCTTCATGGGCCCATTGATAACATAGGAGCTCCCATATCCTTCTAATCTGTGGGCTTTCAACTTCCTGTGAAGTGTAGAAAAACTTATTTAATGCTCTGGAAACTGGAAGGTGCCTCCTATTCATGAGGTAATGAGCAGATAAACTCTTCTCTCAGTTTTATTATCCTCGGGCCTGGTTTCTCTCTGCTTAGTCATTTGTGAGTCAAGCAAAGTGTTTTTGATTGTGAGTTCTCAAACAGTCCAATGATACTGTGTATAAAGGTCACTAGAAATCCTGGACATCATGTGAAGTATTCGTAATGGTATTAGTCACCCTTGCTTAACTGTTTTAGAGGTTTCAGGCTTTTCTGTGGAACATGGAAGACCTGAAATGCCATTTAAAATAGTGTCAGACAACTGTTGCTGTGGCTGGGATAACATTCATGGAGAGGGAACTGTAAATGAATCGGGGAAAGAACATTAATCATGACATTGTTGTGATTTGGACATGGTAAAAGGCAGAATCCAGTCTTCTGCTTGCTTTTGCTATTTGCTTTTGGTTAATCATTAATATTCTGGATTTTGCGGCTGGTGTTTTAGTCATGCGTGTGTCCTCACCAGTTGTTTCTCCATAGTTATGGCATTACGTGGATGTTGAATCCAGTTGTGTACAAAGGATGAACCCTCTGGGTTTTGTTGCTGTGGTATTAATAGTAAACATCTTTATTATCAAGGTGATAACATCGTTTCTGTACCAATTTCTTTTATGCTACAGTGATGCTTCCAGGTCTTAATACGATAAGATACTTTGATAGATGGCTGTGTGCAGTGCTTTTATTGTCTTCTAATTTAAAAAAAAAAAAGGATTAGGGGAACACTTCTTGCCTTTTTCTTGATTTTATTTAAAATCCTACACTTGCATCTTCTTTCATCCTTTGCAAAGTAAAGCATATAAACTTCTAAACCAAACACTGCCATTATCCCTTGTTCTGCATGCTTCTCTGGGTTATCAGATTGGTTCAGGAAAACCTTTATCTGCAGTGTACCTGGATTACAGGTACAGTACCCAAACTCATGTGAAAACAGCCATGCTTTCACATTGCTGACTTGAAAGCTTCTGATGTTAGTATTTTGAGTTATTCAATACCAAATGTCTGGTCTGTAAAATGCTTACTGCCATGGATCAGAGCATTGAATAACGTGAGGGGAAGCTGCATGGAAGTTAAGCCACTTGTTGAAGGTCATGCAGCGAGTTCAGCCTGGGATTTGGGAGATCCGTGGAGTCAAATCAGCTGGTACCTTGTGATACAGGTGGAATACAAGTCTGCCATACCCAGTGTAGGTATTAAACAACCTCACTTAAGGTAATGACATTGCCTGCTCCTCTATTTTTGTAGGGTTAATCATAAATGGGGAGAGAACCTTGATGGTAGCTCATTCTGTTCCATGCCTGAGAACAGTCCCCAAAAGAAGTGGTTGTTTATAAACACTTGCACATCTTGGATGTAAGAAGCAGCGTGTGAGTTTGGTTTGGTTGTGATTTTTGGTGGTTTTGTTTGTCTGTAGTGGTTTTTTTATGTGTCAAATAAGCTAGGAGATTTTCCTTGTCTTTTGATACTTTTATTTTGTGAGGCTTAACTGCTTAAGGAGCAATTTAGATCTAAGCTTGGATTACTGTTTTTCTCTGTTGCAATAGAGTGTTAAATCCCATCATTTCTTTAAATTGAAAGCTAAGGGTCTCTGGACTCATGTATTTTTCTTACCTTTGGTTCCCCTCTATCTTAAAAGAGGAAAATCCGTATTTTCTGAGATCTCCTCCAGCATGTTCTTTAATGCTGTCCTTTGTTATCCCATTTGAGCTCTGTGCTGCACCGAACCACACCTGTGGGTCCGGGAACGTGTTGCAGCCTTGCAGCATGCCAGGAAGGAGCTGGAAGCCCACATGTTGGCACTGGTATAGAATATCATTCTTGCATTCTCAAGGCATGGAGGCACAGCCTTCTGCAAGGTGACTGTCATCTCCTTGGGCTTCAATAGCCACAAGTCTTATCTGCCCTCCTATTCCTTAGTTTTGCTGGTTAAAATTGAAGTTGTGCAAATTGTCTGGGCCATCAAATCCCATGGAAGTGCACAGGAAGGCTCTTACTCAGCTATTTCTGTCATATCAATGCACAGTTATAACTCATGGATAATTTCCTTGTTGCTTGAGCATGGTGGCTTATCTGCTGCCCTTTTTTCCCTTTCTTTCTTTTTAAAGTGTGTGCAAACATCTTTTTTCCTTTCTTTTCTTTTTTTTTATGTCTGTTTTCCCACACTGCTCTCTATCCTACACAAATACACGCTGCCCTGAATGCAGAGCCTCACCCAGATCAGTATCTGGGCAATGCAGAGCAGTGATTGATGACTCCTGCCCTCTCTTCTGGAAAATAAAAATGGGTTTCAATGGGCACGAAACCCATTCCTGCCGCCTTTGGGCATCCCAGGGCTGGGAACACCCTCTAAGGGACGCGATTCCCAGAATTTATTTGAGATTCTTTGATCTCAGTTGTGGTAAGCCTCTGTGTGTGTGTGTCTCAACATAATGAAGTATTCAGAAAAAGCTGTAAACTGTCATTCATTGCAGGGAATGTTGCTGATTTCTGGCTGCAAAAGAGGGAGGGAGGTGTTGCTGGGTTGTGAAAAGCAGGATGCACAGGGGCCAGGCAAAACACTCCAGACCTCTTCAGAGAATGCCATGGAGGCCTCTTGTGAAATACCAAACCCAACAAACTGACTGTGCCATAGGTCATGTATGAGCCATGCTTCTTCAGGGCATTGCTGGTGTATCGTGCTGCCCCATGGCTGCTTTACCAGTGACAGCTATGCTGTAACTTCTAGCCTTTGGAGAACAATTTTTACTACAAGTAAGGATTTGTGTAGGGAAGCTATAAAATGGCACCACACCTTCCTGTCTCTGCATCATTGTTCCTATGCTATTCTATGTAGGTGTTGCCCAAGAGGCCTTTCTGCAGTGTGGTTTCTCAGTGTTGCACAAAACCATTGTTATTTAGAGTGCTTCTCTTGCAAACAACAGTCAGTGGGGTTGGGTTAGAGAAGTTTTCTACCTCCAGGGAAGCAGAATGGGTGGCCAAATAGCAATGGGCTGAGGGGAATGATTTCTGGAGTTCTTGTGGCAAAAGAAGTCTGTTGAGGAGACCAGCATAATATAAATGTTGATTTGATTAAACTCTGCTCTGTTTAATCCATTGAAAATAGCTGTTACATCACATCAGTGACCACCATTTCTCACAAGACCATCTGTGAAGATCACTGTCATGGCTTTGGTGAAAACATGCACAGCCTCCCAGCTCTGAGCTGCTTTCCTCTCCCTTCCCTTCTGAGTTGGTGTTGTCTGCTTAGAGCTTGGTATTGCCTTGAAAGAACTCCGGGGAGTGTGCGGCACCAAAATAAAACCTGTCAGACAGTGATCAACTGTACAATCTGCCACCCTTCTGCAGCTTCTGTTGTGGCAGGGGAATGTTCCCTGATGAAAGTTAAAGCGTGTGGAGCTCCACGTTATGGGAGCAAGAGTTAGATCAGGCGGGTTGCTCCTGATCTGACTGATGGGGCAAGAGTTCTCTTTCCTAGTTCTGTACATCTGAATGCACATATCTTTATATATTGTGGTTAATTAAGACCATCAGTGTTGGAATAGACCCACTGGTCCCTTTTAACTTGCAAAATAACAAAAAAGACCCATCTGTTTTGGCGCAGAAGCTCAATGTGTCTGCTGTGCAAGTTAAACACATGCTGCTGTAGCCTAATATTCTCCAATATCTGCCCAATTACTAATGACTTCCTCTGTGTTTTCAGCCCAGAAGTGGTAGGACAAAACCCCTTCTTCGTGGCTTTTAGTAATAATGAATTTCAGCTGTTGTCAAATAGATATGATCACTGAGCACAGGCGCTTTGTGCTGGTTGTCTTTGGCATGGCTGATGCCTGTGTTGATTGCCCGCGTTGCTGTGCGTGGGCTGCTGGCTCTCAGTGTCATCTAGCTCTGCCAAGTGAAGGTCATTCTCCAAGGCAAACTTCCATTGTGACAGGAGCATGTTTCCACCCAAGCACTAATGGTGAATCGGAATGAGCTACCCTTCTGCAAAGGTACAGCATGACATTACACCTAATTAATTTAATACTAGGATGCTGCTCAAATGGATGGTCTGGTTCCTTTGGTTTCTATCCCCACCCAAAACCACGTGTCTTTTGTAGCTTCCCCTTGAATTTAGCAAGAAGTTGGGCAACTGCAAGGATTAAATTGGACTAACACAAACATATATTTATTCTAGATAGAGATGCTCCCATAGCAGGAAGCCTCTGCTTCCTGGAGGCAAGTAGATAGGATGCTGGAGCTGACCTTGGAAGCACCCAGACTGTTGTGCTTTGTGATCTGAAATTCTGGTTTTGGGTTTGTTTCTATTTTGCTTGTTCTGAAGATAGATGACTGAACAGCACATTCTGGGGTTGTAGCATAAAGGAGACATCAACCTGTAGTGTGCTAAAACGTCCCTGAATTTCAGTAAAACGTTTTAGAGTACCAGACTGGCCAGCCTGTGTCACAGAACAGCCCAAACAGTGTCCCGTGACTTTCCACCTGCAATTATCCATGGTTTTTGATGCCAGAAATGGTGTGCCCTCTGACCTACCTGTGTACATCATGAGCATTTTGGTTTGTCGTAGCTCTGTTTCATGGAGGCAGGACAGATTTTGGCAGCTATTTTCCTTGAGGAGTGACTAATGTGATACAAGGAGTAGTATCTTCTCCAAAAGCGTTTGGTGCTGAGCTCTGTGAAGTTGCTGGGGTTGGAGTAAAGCAGTGTTCTGTGTCTTTTGTTTTTTTGTTTTTTTTCTGGCTTATGTGTTGTTGCTATTAAATCACAAAGCTTCTCCTCTTGTGTTTGTTTGTTGTTGTTTTTTTTTTTTTTTTAAACTGTTTGAGAGAGACATCAGCTTACAAAAAAAAAAAGAGTCCTCCTTTCTGCTTCTCCCCAGAAGCACAGTCACCTGTTGCTGGTAAATAGAAGGTCATGCGTTTACTTGTCAGGCACTCGTTGCGTGATAAATGTGGATTTGACTTGTGTGTTCCAGTGGACAGAGGTTGGATGCTTCCTGATGGGAATGTGGATTGGCTTTTTATCGGGGTGATTATCATACGTTGGCTGGAAAAGAACAAACCGAATATTTTTAAACCCACAAAGAGCTGATGTCTCAGCCAGTGGGTGGTGTGGTGTGGGAGGTGTAGGTGCCAGTTCTCTGTGACAGCCTGGTTTGTACAGGTGTAGGTTGTGTTAAATACGCTCTAATCTGGTAACTTTGATTTTTCCTCTGTGAAGCATCCTGCCTTGTACAAGATCTTTTTTGTTTACCAGGAAAAATAGTAGGTTTTCTTTTAATTTAAGGATATACAGGCATCTTAAAGGACTATTTTGAGGGCTGTAATTCTCAAGTGTCCCAACAGGAGGTACTTCATATGGCTTTTTATTGGCCTCTAGCTGTCTAGGAGCTGAAGAGAACAGTAACATGCATTCCCGATATGGGGAATGCAAAAGCAAGAGCAGCTTAGTTTCCAATGTTTTTCTTTATTTAGTTAATTTTCATATATATACACATATGATTTTTTTTTTTTTTTTTTTTAGTAAAAAAACTGCCTCTGGGTTTGATGCAAGTACAGAAAATTGAGATGATTCAGGCTTAAGTTTGAGTTCATAACCCCTCATTATGCTTGAATGTTGCCTTGGCTTTAGGCTCGCATTCGGTGCAATGTGCATTGCAATAATGAAGAATGGGAGGAGGAGCGACTGCAAACCCCTGTGGTTACGTTGAGTTAGACTCTTTTCCAGGCCATAGGACCTATTGTAAGAATCACGTGGTGTCATTTTTTTATCTGCCTGAAAATAATAATGTCTTGTGCACCAAGTGTTTATAACTTGGTGCTAATGCAGAAGATGAGGCGGAGGCTGCCTGAAGGTGACAAGCCTCCAAGAACCCAATTCTCCTTCGCTGACTCTGGGAGGAGGAGGAGTGAGCTCCAAGTAGGACACCAACAGCATAAGTCCAAATGATGTGTGTAGGCTTGCTTTTCCGCCAGTCAACTTGCAGCAGGTTTTGGTGAAATGTCCAGTGATGCAAAAGCGGTGGCTGTAAGGAGCAGTGAGGAAGGATTTGGAGATAAAAGGGGAAGAGCACTTGGTGGGGAGGGAAACGTGCAGAGGAGAGGAACTTCCCAGGTGGCAGGCGGGAAGAGATCTGCCAAAGTGCCGCTGTGTGGTAAAATGAAGAATGTAGCTAGGGTTTGTTTACCCTGAATTCCTGCAGTTGTTTAACTACATTGGTGCAAATCCAAGTATGGGTTCAGGTCTGAGTGGAATGAGCTGTACATGGTATGTTTCCAAATGTGGGTGCTGGTAAAACGTTGTGGTTTCCTCCTGAAACCAATTTAGTTTGTATATCAGAAAACCCAGACAAACTGGGCTGTATCTTTTAGAATGTTTTCTTCTACTTAATGCTGTTGTTGCAATTAGATACCCACAGTGCAAAAGTGTAAGTGGCTTTAAAAGCTGCACTTGATTTGAGACATTCTGGCATTCAGTGTTATGTGGTTGCTTAGCTGAGGAGAGTGCAGTGTGTTGCTTCTGTGATCAGCATTCATCCTAAGGAGTGAGCTTAATTTCCAAGACCTTTCTGATCTCTGGCTCATGGTGAGGACTTCTGCTCTCATCTTGTATACGAGAATGACTGAAGAAAAATGTCAAGTCAGAAAATGTAACTTGCGTTCAAAGTAAAAGCCTCTGCTTGGAAAGATCTTTTTTTAGAGGCCTCGTGCCTAACACCCTACTATAAAAAGGGGAGATGGAGCTGAGGAATCCTGTATTTACTGGTCCTGAGCTGTGCCTGACAGATTTCACAAAACTAAAATGGCTAAGCTAAGATGATGATTTTGTCTAAGGTTTGGCAGGAAGGTTGTAATTACGTCTTCCTCATTTGTGAGTCTGAACCAAAGGATTGAGTTCTGCCTAGGAGGCTGTGGTCCATGAAGTAGGAGGATTGCAGATCTCAATCCAGTAATTTCAGATGGTGATGTTTGGCCAGAATTTAAGACTATTTTTCTTGCAGCTCTTTGGATTCCCCTGGTGATGATTCAGATGCATGCCTGATAGCGAGATGTAATGTGGTGTTTGTGCTATAGCGTTTGCATGGTGTAACTAGTGTATACCAGAAGCAGATGGCTTTCATTCTGGTCTCTCTGCATTAAGGATAAGAGAGAGGAAAAAAATGGAAGGGGAGGGGAAAGCTTGCTCTCTGCTGTTTCCAGCATCCTCCTTCAAAAGTGCACGTGTGTGTACTTTAAGTCCTGGAAAAAACCCAACATTTTTACCAAAGATAAGTTTATTATGCATTTGTATTTTATCTTTAAAATAAACTATACAAGCAGAACCTTCCATTCCTTTGAGAGTAAAGACTCAGTCTTGTTTTCTCCTGTCACACAATTAAGAGGGAAAAGGGCTGTGCTTTATATAGACTGGGAGTAATCCGAACAATCCCACAGTGCTTCCTACTGTACTCCACCTACCTTGCATCATAACTTCCTTTCTCTTATTTATGGCCAACAGCCAGTACAATATACACAAAGTGCTGTGTGCAGTGGCTGAGACGGCTAGAACTCCTTGCCTTTGGGTGTGGCTTTAGGCAAATATTAAACTTTTAATTTCTGTGGAATCTAGCTTTATTGAACAGCTGAATATGAGAAGGATTGGGGATAGCAATCATCCCCTGTGCTTGTCTTCTAGTAAGTCTATTATAATCTTTGCTTACCTTAATCTTCGGGTACAGTAAGTGAGCATGATGCTTGCTGAAGGACTGTCTCAGGGTTCTCAGGAACCTGATGGGAAGGAATTGCTGAATTACTTTATTATTGAAATATATTTTGCATTTAATGGAAAGCTGGAACTATGCACCAGCTCAGAACGCTGCTTCTCACAACAGGGAAATGTGCCATTGTGCAGGCTGTCTTCTGGTGTTTAGAAAGTTGCATCAAGTCAGCAGAAATATCTTTTTTAGCAGCTGATTTCCTTGCAGCTATCTGGGAAGGTGCAGAGTCCGTGTTCCCGCTAGGTAAGATGCAAGACTTCCATTTAAAACTCTTTGCTTGGAGGGATCTTTACATTTATCAGAAGACTCATTTGTAGTTAAAATTGTGGGTATCGGGTCTGTCTGTGGAAGCAGGTTCTCTTCATTTCTGTCACTTGTACTTGAAATCTGGTAGTTAATCTATTAATTCTAAAATGTTATGTGGCTATTTTTTTTTTGCTATCTAAAACTAATTTCTAAAAATATATTTTAGTTCAGTTTAGTTGCATTGTTGGAATTATTTTCTATCCTATGTGGTGTTTATAAAAAGCTATTTTGGATGCTTGTGAAATCTATTTTCTGTGTTGATATATATTCCTGCTTTGTAACCACACTGTAGAAAAGTCACTGAAGGGCATGCTGTGAGCTGGTTCTTGGAGGCTTGTTATGTAGCGAAACTGGTGTACAAATGCTTTGTGTTGTAGGAAGATATCTTGTCTATGTTGAAACGTTTGCCGTGAAATATAATAGGTATAACTCACGTAACAGTAGAGGGAATATTACTGCAAAGCATTGCACTGTCACCCTTAAGAGTGACTTTCAATGCTCCTTAAAAAAGAGAGCTAAGAAAATTTGTTAGGCCAGCTGAGACCAATACTTAGCTGTTATAGAAATACAAAACCCCCCAACAGTAATATTACGTGGTTCAGGGGTATTTGATTTCAGTCTAAAACGCAGAGAACATGGAATGTTGGTCAGAATTATACTATTAGCTCTGGTGCAGGGTGATGAAATGAATCACAATGTCCAGAGGCAGTATGTTTATTTGGCTAGCAAATAATGTTCTTGTCTCTCTTATTGCTGCCCTGTGTGCCTCAGTTTCCCTGTCTGTAAAGTAGAAAGCTGCTTGTTGTCACGGCTTCCTGGTGATGAGATGCTTTGAAGATGAAAAGTGCTATGTGAATAGGTGCCCGGGTTTGTGTTGTGTATTCTGTGCTCTGCAGGAAGACTGCATGAAGTTAGGAATTCAGCAAATAGTGAAACCCAGTAGGGATTTTCCTTTTCTTTTTTTTTCTTTTTTTTTCTTTACATAAATTGTCTGCTTGGTTATAATGTTTCACATGGGACTGAGTTTTGTTCTGGCAGACTGTTAGTGGTTGAAGTCATACAGTGTGAATTAGATCTTTCACTAGAAACTCTTGGGGGGGGAAAAAGTATGTTCATCCTTTAAACTCAGGTAGTTTCAAGAATTAATGAAGTTCTTGTGTTTTAATTTGCATTGTGCACAATAATAGAGGTTTTTTTCTGAATACTTGCATCCTGAGCAATTGACTATTATTAGTATATTAATTAGAAAGTGTCCAATTGAACAGCCTTCTAATACCTAAGATGTGTGATACCAGTTTTATAATAACTAAGGGGTAAGAGAAGACTGATCCTTACAGAAACACCATGAAAGCTGAAAAATAGACTGCACTGCTATTCTTCCCCTCCCCTTTTTAATCAATAACTGAGGTCTTCTGATCTAAGGAGAAAATTGATATGGGGCCTTTGATATGAAAGGATGCCTCGTTGGATGGCTGTAAATTGTAAGGTGTATGTTTGCTGAGGTTTGTATTCCAAACAAGTTTGGAAGCTGTTTGGTGGGTGGTTTTGTTGTTTTTTTTTTTGTTTGTTTTAATACAAAGGAGGAGCCAAAATGTAGTGTGGTCACAGCCTAGCACTGTCAGTTGAAAATTTATTTGCAGATGTTGAGACGTGTTACATCACATTTAATATCAGTGCAATTGTATGAAATGATCCTGTTGATGAGCTTAGTAACAAATGGGTCAGATTTGCAGGCAAATGTCAGGCTATTTGGGGCTGACGTGCAGAAGAGAGATGGATTATAAAGCTGGGTGTGATTTATTTTAATTAAGGCCCTCCCCTGTCCTCCTGTTTGGTTGTTTTTCTTGCTCCATTCCCTTCCTGTTCCTGGGCGCGTTACAATCCAGACTTAGTAGCTGTAGGTGGAGGTGATGTGTCTAAGTAGCTGTAGGTGGAGGGGTTGAATTAAAAGATCTATTTCATACTGAGAGGACTCTAACCAGTAATTTGTACCAACTTGGATTTCCTTAGATTTGCCTTAAGTGTCAGGCTTTTTTGAGACGTAACGTCTGTCTTTGGCAGCCTGCTTTGTCGTTTGAGTGTTTCCAAGTCATATGTTGCAGTTGTTCCTTGCAAAAACTGTCTCTCACGTTAGCTCCTGTGTCCTTGGGTCATCCCTGTGATGCCCTTGGTGCCTCCGATCGAACTGCTTCATTTGGTGGCTCCACAACTGCAAACTTCTGTTTTTCTAAGCTGTGGCAGAGTCAGCTGAAATCTGTGATGTGATTTTCTTTTTTTTTTTTTTAAATAAACTGCTTCAGTAGGTACACAACACACCCTTGCTTTCTTCCAAGTGTGCCACAGTACTGGAATGCTTTACGTTTTAAAGCTTTTAAATACCTGTAAACAGTTAGTACATGTTGGGAGTGGAGAATGAGGGGAAATCTCTAGTTTAGAATTTAGTTAGGGACCTGGGTCCTGTTTAACAGCGGTCAGTCAGCCTGTGTGCTGGGCATTCCTGAAACTCAGCCTTTAGAAGTCTTGAGAGGAAAAAATCTCTGATCCAATCTGGCATTGTCAGATATTCCAGTATTGATCTGGATTCTGTCGTTAAAGTAACTGCAAGGTCTGGCTGAGATCGATTGTCATGTTTTTTTAAAAAAATTATAATTTATGCCTAGCTTGAAACTTAATTTTTTGCATGTTGTTTTTTTTCCTTTTCCTTCTATTTTAATTCCTGGATGCTGGTATACAACTCTCGTAACATCTTTGGTTTTAGGGAGGAGCAAAAGACCGCTTTACACTCTAGCGTGATGCAGTCTGTGGGATGGAAACTTCTGCCCAAGGTGTCACACTGGTATTCTTGTTTCCTTCACTTTTCGCTGTTGCACAGCAATCAACAGTGTTATAAACGAGCTGTTAGGGTGGTTAATAAATAAGTTAAAATTGGGTTTGAACTGTTCCCATGGGGAGGATGACTTCTTGGGATCCCAGCGCAAGTCACAGCAGCCACCAGTGGGTAGGAGCTGTGCTGAGAAGCCACAGTGGGCTTTTGGTTCACACCACCACCTTTACCTTTTCCAGCCCTTGCTGGGGGGAAAGAGACATCTCTGTGATGGATACTCTCTGCTCAGATGTGGCCAGGAGGACCAGGCTATCCTGGTAGAGATGGTAGATATGCTGGTAGTGGACTGGCTCCTTGCCTGTCTCCTGCAGGGTGACCAGTGTTACACCTATTTAAGTAGGTGAAGAGGGACACAGCCAATGAAAAGACTTCTGAATCATCCCACCATTATCCCTGGAGCTAAAGGGAAGTGGAATGAAATGAATGTCATGTCAATTTTGTAGCCTTTCAATTGCTTTAGACTCTGAAGACACTGAAGTACGTTTTTAGGGAATTGGCAGAGTTTAGTTGCTTTAGTATTATTGTTTATTTTTTCCCCAGTTCCAAGAATATGTGGGATAGAGATAATGCAGCCACTTCCAAGTCCCAGAAAGGGCCCTCACCCACCAGGTTTGAGTGCTCTTGGCTTAATGTATTAGTAATTATCCTGAGCACTGAGGGTAGAAATGGCAGCTCGTGATCCCTCCTGCGTAGTTGTCTGTATTGGTAAATCCTAAGGATTAACAACTGGATATAAGCAGGCACACTGAAGGGTGAACAGCCCTGTCAGGGTCAAATTAGGTCTGCTTTGTGTATAATACCACAGCTTTTATAGTTTTATTTTAATTCCATCTATGACCTCTTCTTTTAGAACTAACGAATGTTACTGCAGATACTCAGCCTGTGTGATTTAGTGTTGTTCTGAATACAAGGTTATACAGCATTAAATATAAAGTGTTATATAAGTATGCAAAATACATTAAACCCTGCTGTAAAGCTATTTGGGAGCCTCTTTTTATTTTATACTTTTCTGCCCCAATTTTTTGGATTAAGCGGTATCCTTACCTGGTTGCACATGGCATCCCTTGCTGTCAGCTGCCTCTAGAAACCACTACATCTAAAAGATGTGTGTTCAGCAACAAAAGATTGTCCTCCATGGGATTCACTGACTTCCATCAGTCAGTAACTGGAATTTTGTTGCCATCTTTGCATTTTCCGCATTCTCTCCTAATTCCTTGTCTTATAAGCTCCAAATGTTTGTGGGTTTTGCCATAATATGACAATAACATGGTTGAGGGATCTGAAGGTTTTCCTAAGGATTATGTGGAGTTTTGAGTTCTCTTTCAGCAGCCTTTTCCCACTCCAATATTTGTAGATGGTCTTTGGGAATTTATCAGAAAATATTGTCTTGAGGAGCTGGAGAAAACAGATCTGAAACTCTGCACACTCTTGGTGCTGAATCTGGTGCAGTCCCAGGGCCCCAAATACTACTTGCAGGTGTTTATACTGCATATAATATGTTTAAATTTAGAAGCATATTTATACTTCTCTCTCACCTTGTTTGATTTAGGCTTTTTTCCATTCTTCTTTCTTTTTTCGGACCTCTGCACTGTTGTTTGTAAGGGTGTATACTCCTTTTACCTGCTAAAAATGGAGACAGGCAAGGACTTGCGTCCTTTCCTGAAAAAACAGTTTTTCGAGCTGTATGAAAAAAAACCCAAAAAGACTGAATTTTGTGTAGCCTATTGATAAGGCTTCTGTTGCTTGAAATGCTTAGGGGGGTAATTGCTTTCTGGAGACATTTGACTGATTTTTGTATTGCTGGAAGTCATGCAGCTGGCGGCCAATTGATACTGAAGTTAAGAATAGGTCTCAGAAGAGAATTGACATTAATTTTTAGCCAGGAGCTGAACTTTGATAACAGTTTAATAGCTTACAGTGAGGTGGTGTTTAGAGGCAATAATCACCAATATTTTCTATCAAATAAAGCAACTAATTTTTAAAGTGCTCATTTTCTAGCTGTGGCAGGGAAGACATGAGCCAGAATAACATCTAGCTGTGTGGTGTGTTTATACATAATATAAATGTTGTAATACAGAATAATAACCAAAGATCAAGGATCCTTCTCCAGCTGTGAAGAGGAAGCCAAGTAAAACATCCTTGCTTTCCTGTGAATGGTGTTTGTTGGGGGACCTTGTATTCAGGCTGAGACTATGGATATAGCAAGTCCGCTTGTGTTTCTGAGAAACCTTCCCATGAGATGTGTTACAGAAATGCAAATTCCTTTTCCACTTCACCGCCAATGTGGGAGCCTCGGGTCCTTTTTGTTTTTCACAGGTGTAGTTGCCATTGTTTCTCCTGACAAAGAACATTTCTGAACTCTAGATGACTGTTTCTCTCGCTGTGCCAAATGGGTGTAGTGTGTATGCACGGTGAGGCGGGAGGAGCTCTGACATCTCCTGAAGGGAGAAGGAAGGAGCAGTAGGTCCAGATTTAAAACCAACCACTCCTCCAGCAATATCATTAAGTTGAGCAGATAATTACTTCCGTATTGTCTCGCTTGCTTGCACCTTAAAAAGGAACTTGGTTTTGTTTCCAAATTCTGTATGCACAGTAGTTGATAACAAATGATATGATTGTGTTGAAAATAATACATTTAATGAGAGGGTTGTGACTCTGGCTTTGTGTTTATAATGTAACCGTATGCTGTTGCTTTTGTCTTTCCCAGATGTTTCTGACTGTGTACCTCAGTAACAACGAGCAGCACTTCACTGAGGTGCCCGTCACCCCTGAAACCACCTGCAGGGATGTGGTGGAGCTGTGCAAGGAGCCTGGTGAGAGCGAGTGCCACCTGGCCGAAGTGTGGTGTGGCTCAGGTAGGCTAGGTTTTCTATTCCTGAATTACTGGGTATTGGTACCAGACGGAGACATGATGGACATGATCATGTCTCAGAGGGTGGCTGCCTTATAACTTTGTCACAGCATCAGACCTATTGTGTGATAATGCGCCTACAGGAAGGCTCATACATGAAAAAATGGGCTAAAAGCAAAAGGGGCTCAAATATGCCATGATCTTGTGCATATGCAAGCCCTTCTCTGACTCAGATGACTCTGAAGAGTGTGGGGAGTTGTTTTCCTCCTCCTCCCCACTGTGGGATCCCAGTGCCCTGGGGGGGCTGGTGTTGAAGCAGTATCAGTAGTTCTGTGACACAGAATTGTTTCTGCAGCCCCAGAGCTGTTGTCACTCGCAGTGGCAATGGTAACTTCCTTTTTCTGGTGACACCTTCATTGTTCCCGATGATGTTAATCGAGTTTGGAAGGGAAGGAGTGTTACCAGAAGGAGTAGGAGTTACCTGATGTGAAATGTATGTTGCAGGTAGGAAGAAGGGACGTAGAAACTCCTTTCAACTGTCCCTTGCTCTTTGGAAGAGTTCTATGTACGTGGTCCGTTGTGATCTTTTTCCCTGCTTCCTAGACAAAAATCAGCAACAGAGAAGTTCTGATCTCCCCAGCTCACAGTGCTCCACTGGAGCTGGAGACCATGTCAATGGGCAAATCAAAAGCTAAAACACAACTAACTTTTCATGGCTTAAATGAGAAAAAACTCTTGACTATCTCCTGTCTTGATGATATTCATTAGATACTGGTAGCCACCCAGGCATAAAATAGGTGAAGCACAGATAGGATTTTAAGTCATGGAAGATAATTATATTTGCAGCTTCTTTGAGAAGGTGAAAGAAAAGCATTTTCTTATTTTAAAAGAAAATAAAGCATTTTTGTTTATAGATGATAGTAAAATAAAATCACCAATCTAGCATGGAAAGAGATCTTTTAGAAGAATATTTCTATTGTACTTCTCTGTCCAGCTCTATCTAAATACCCCAAACCAAAGGCTGCAGTGAAAGACAAGTGAAATAAAGGTGTAGGCAAACCCGCTGAATTTATATTTAACCGTAGCGCATCGCCCTGTTCAAGAGTAGAGGTGGTGATCGTGAGGGACAAGATTCTCCTGCTGTTGCCAAAGCTGGAGCCCTGCTGGAGTGGGCAGCTCATTCTCCTGGTGGTTTCTTGACCTGTGTTTTTGATGGACTTTTGAGATGCGGATGTAGAGTGCTCTGGGAAGGGCAGCAAGACTGTCCTGAAGCTGAGGGAGAGCACTTACCCTGTGAGGCAAGCGAAGGCTGCCTGTACGTAGCGTCCACATGGTCTTGATAAGCTGAGAAGTGAACTTTTGGCTGAGCAGCACCATGGAATGCACAGAGTTTTTTTTGTAAAATCGGATTATCAGCTTCTCTGCTGCTCAAGGAGATGTAAGAACATAACCTGGGTACAGAAATATAAAGTGAAGTGGGGATTTTTTCTGAGATTAATCTTTGCAAAGACATGGGATACCCCAAGGTCAGATACCTAAATGTTACTTGCACAGTTGTTGTCATAAGACCAAGAGAAAGCGTCATCCAATTATATAGTAAAAACCTTGACAATTATTTTAGAAACCAAATTATTCTTGTTCCCTTCACTTATCCTGTCATATTTACTAGTTACTTACTTTGATGTGCAAACGTTGGGCGTGTGCGTGTGTGTAAAACTGCACACAGTTTCAAATTGTACTTGGTCACAAAAAATGCAGTAGTCTCAAATGGTGTACATTAAAAAGCCGAGTATTGGATGAAGTACATAAATAAAATATATCCTTTCTTCTGCATCTGTATAGCATCCAGTAGCAACCATTTACAAGATATGTTTTCATGTATATATTGGATGTTGGGGGGCTTTTTGGGGGGGAAGGGTGGGGAAGAAATACTTTTAGTTTTTACCTGATCTCATTTTAGATGTCAGCAAAGTGTGCTATCTTGTTTTGTCAAGATATACCATGACTTCTATTTTGTTGGCATTTTACACCGAACAAATTTTTGAGAACAAATGTGGGGCATGGCAGCTAACCTTCTGGAGTAGAAACAACAGATTTATGTTGGAAAATGACTTCTCAGCCTAATTTACTGAGCTGCTGCTTAGATCGCTTGACTTTCTCTCTTTTTCTGATGCTTGCTCAGGAATTTTAGCTTCTGTTGTCAGACCTTATCAAGTGTACTCTGAAAGATAGCTGCAAGTGCGCTTAAGGCATTCTGCTCCCTGAAGGGGGCAAGTTTACTGCTCTCCCTCTCCTCCCTGTTTTCCTTGAAATTCAATGAGTATCAGGGCAAACTTTCTTGATCTTCCTATTATTTCCTGAATTCTGTTAGGTGGCTACCTTGGCCACTGTGGAAAACAGTCAAAAGGCATGTGTGTGTGTAAAGAAATTCCTTTTTTCTTTATGAGACAGATAAGAAATGAAAAAAATGAAATCTGATTGTTTGTCCTTTCTTCTTGAACTTTCCAAATGGAGTTTTGTTTGGTATTTGAAAATCTCTTTGACCTTCCTTTGAGGTCACTGGGTGGTATTGACAGATTCCTGGTGTAAAGGGCATTTCCCTTGATTGTAGAGTTTCAGTTGAAGTATTGCTGAGCTGCTAGAAATCAGTCTCATAAGCCTGCTGTATGTTCTTTATGATGGAAATCTGACAGCAGTAGTGTTGTTTTTTTGGTTTTGCCTTTTATTTTTTTTTTCTTGGATTAAGGTTTAGCAGATGAAGAGCTTTTTTAGCTGTCTAGACAAGTAACCGCCAAGAGACTGCTTTTTCTGTAACAGTGACCTACTTGCTTATTCTGTAAAGCTAATCTCTTTTGACAGTGACTCCAGAAATTTTCCTTCCTCGATTGCTTGAGCACAGCTGCAGCATTTTCATTTAAAGGAACTCTTTTATGTTGAAAAAGAGCTTTTTCACATGCTGAAAACATATATTAGTAGCTCCTCTTCTTAGGAAACTGAAAACATTTGTACTTAACACCAATTTTTTTCCCCTGAAATGATTATTCCGTATTAAGATAGTGACTTTGAAAGACCCCATTGAATATGAATGAACTGCTCTCTGATTTCTTTCTTTTTATCCCTTCTCTTTTTCCTCTCCTTGCTTAAATAATGAAAGGAAACATCCAACAAAAGCAATGTTGGGAAAAATGAAACTGGAGTAAAAGTGGTGGTATTTAATTTCAGTCTTTGTCTGCTTGTCTTATTTCTCAGGCCCGGAACAATATGTTCTGTTTGTCTGGTACCCAGCACAAATGGGTCCAACCTGGTCATGAGTCTCAGATGTTGTCATTAGATACTATGACAGTATCCTGACTACCTAAAGTTGACTACTATGATACATTGACCACATAGTTGCCATCATTTTTAAAAAAGGCATAAAAATTTACATAAAAGCGATCTTACCATACCCATTTAGAGGCCAACAAGTACTTCTAATTATATCCCATGTGTGAATGCCCAGCTATGAAGTGTGTAAATTTTGGAAGAAGTATAATAGAGAAAGGAAGGAGTACTGATAAAAGGAGGCAGTAGACTCCCACTAGATTTCTGTAATATATCAAAAGGCAACGAGTAAGGTTTAAAAGTTAGAGATGTGACTGAATCCCGAACTTGGGAACAAGAGCAGGAAAGGAAACAGTGGAACTTGTGCATGTGATGTTTAATGAGACTTCATCTTAACTGCTTGAAAGAAAATGGCAAGTTCTTATTGGAGTCACCTTTCGCTGTCTAATCTCTTTTTTCCTTTGAGCTTTGAATCCAAACTAGTTCAGCTCTTCCAGGTTTATCAGAAGCAGGGCTTTCAAAACACGTATGATCTGATCTTGGTGAAATTTGCTGTCTGAGAGAATGAGCCAGCTCTGTGGCTGACTGGAGCTATAGGGGAACATTGAAGTGACAGGAGCTGTGATGGCTTTCTGGCGATCAGGCCTCTTGGATGCTGCCTGGGAGCCTCTTCAGGGCATTAAGAGCTTCTGAATCCAGCATTTGATTGCAATCCTTAGGAAGAGTTAAGAGAAGATTTTATCTTCTGAGAGTTCATCCTTGCATTTCTCTTTGATCCTTATTGGAATAGGAGGTAACTCGGTCCCTGCAGGAACTGGGGTAGAGGAGCCCTTAAGGAGGGGGTGGGAATGACTGAGAAATAAGTTTGAGGTACTGCAGGAAAAGGTACCTCAGTGTGTTTCCTGTGGTAGCGGGCGGGTAAGATGATTTGCAAATACAAACTTAAGGCATTCAAAGCTCTAAATTGCTGGTTTCCTTCCCCTTGGGCTGCAACGGTGCCTCAGCTTCTCCCTTTGGGGGCAGGCTTTTAAAGTACTATCTGCTTTTCAGAGGTGTTGGTTTAATTCCAGAAGCAAGGAGCAGTGCAGTGCCTTCTGAAGGGAAAGGTGAAAATGCCTTGGGTGAGGGCAAGGGGTAGGTGCACACACTTCACCTGAGTAGTAATCTGTGTCCCAGTGGAAGATGATGGACAGGTATTTTTTGTTTTGCTTTGGTGTGTGCCCAAGCTGCATAGGGATGCAATAGCTAACTGGCTTTTCTCCTTTTCAGAACGTCCCATAGCTGATAACGAACGGATGCTGGATATTTTGCAGCGCTTTGGGATGCAGAGAAGTGAGGTCCGTTTCTTTCTTCGGCATGAACGCTCTCCCTGCCGAGAAACTGGTAGGTGGTGATCTCAGCTGGCTCATTTGTCTAAATTTCATTTTGCTCCTCAAGCTTGGATAATTTAGCTATTAGTATCAGGAGTCAGTATGGTGTTGCAGCCCTTCTTGGTATCTGACTTACTGTTTTTTATTAGAGAATACGAGTAACAGAAAACTTGCAAATAATTCATCCTTCCTTGCCAGATCTGGGGGCGTTAAATCCAAACTGAAACTTTTGCAGTTCTTCTAGAGCTGGTCATCACCAAAGCATCTAAGCACATCCTGTGTTAAGTATATTAGCCATAGCTAAATATCTAGAGATCTGTGATATAGTCTCTTCTTCTAAATCTAGTAATCAAACTGCTATCCAGTAATGTAATTAATTATTTGGGCTTAGGATGTCTCAACTGAATAGTATTTCACCAGAGTGATAAGCTTAGCATACTTGGCAGAAGATGGAGTTCTTTGATGTTTCTCCCACAATCTACACATTCATGTTAGTTTCAGGTATAGCTTTAAATGATTAGCCTGCTCAAGTTCTCTGAGAACCGAGTATCTATGCCTTGCAAATGTAAATATGAAACCTATAAAGAAAATGACTTTTTGCTTTCTGAGGTTTTTTTCTGTGCATTCCATACTAATCTCTTCGGTAGAATTTCTAAGACTTTCACCTTTAGTCTCCTTCCTCCTGTTTTCATGTTTGTAATCTTCCTCAGCATTGGAAATACTGCACTTGTGTTATGACATTAACCCTTTTATAATATGCTGGGTACAAACGCATCTTGATGTTTGAAATGTGATAGTCTTGAGGCAATATGCTCTTGAAATAGGTATCAAGTGGGCAACAGGCAAGCAGAGATGGCTTTATCCTGCAGGATATGTATGTCTTACAGGGAAATGAGTGATCTTTGCATTTACCAGCTGAATGCCATTTATATATAATTTGATGGAAACATTAAAGTGGGTTTCTAGTCCAGTAGCATCTTTACTGTCACAGTGACTGTCATGAAGGAAAAACTTTGGGCTTTTAAGCTCTAAGTGAAAATAATCACTTGTAGATTAAATCATGCATCTTTCAGGATTGATGACTAACCTTCAGATATTGCTACTGATATTCTCTGTGAGATAGTTGGCAAAGGCACATCAGAACATCTAGATGCTGATTTTAAGATACTGTGGTCAAAATGCCTTTCTGAATTCACACATTAACACTATTTTTGTGTCATTTGCAGAGGGCATGGGTTTTTGTGACTCTTCATCTGTAATGCAGACTTACTGGGGCCTGATGACCAGAAGAGAAATATTGAAATAGCATGCTGTTTGTCTGTTTTCTAAATAGTTTTGTATTTTAAAATATTGACATTAAACAGCAACCTCTTCCTAAAATACCTTGTGTCATCAGTTAAATTCATCTCAGTGCTAAGAGCATTGGAAGGATAGTTGGATTCTAAACCAAAATGATTGTACTGTTTCTCCTTTTATATTGGATACTCTGTCTAAAGGGACATACCCTCTTTAATTATCCTTTAATTATCCTCTATTTCTGTATAGGAACTGGACAGAGGTCTCAAGATCCAGCATTAAAAAGAAATGGTGTGAAAGTGCCTGGTGATCGAAGAATAGAGAATGGAGTAAGTACCTGATGCAGTGGCCAGGATAGTGAAAACGGAGGCTTTCCTTCTTTTGAGACAGTGGTGCAAATGCTGCCCTGAAATCTAAGGGTCTGTTTAGGGAGAGATTCCTAATGACTACTCTGAAACAGATATAAAGCTTCAAGCAATTACAAGCCTTGCTTTTGGTTTTTAAGATGTTTCTGGGATCTGTTGGCTGCCATACCTGTGTTACTACAGGTGATCCCAGAGCAGCAAATTCAGCATACTTTCCCTCTACTTCCACCAAATTTTTCTTCTAATTTTCTTTCAGTTCATTCATGATTTTCACGCTCAATTTTGTCAGAGATCCCTTAGTTCCAGATTTCAAGTTGAGATCAGATAGTGTTTCAGCATTGAATCCATTTCCTGTCAATTCTTCTTCAGAAGTTGTAATTATGGATGTAAGATTGAATCTAGATTCAGGAAGCACGAACCAATAACTAATGTAATAGTGGTGTTATCTTTGAGGGTGGTGAGGTGTTTATTTCCCCACTGTATTTAAACTTTCCATTTTCTTCAACTTAAATTGAAGTGCTTTGAATTGCAGTGATAAACCTAGGACCACCGGTCCATCCTGCTGTGTGCGGAGCACTCTGGGCTCAGTCAGTCAGAACTGATTCATGCTGGGCTTAATTATAAAGCGAAATGCCTCTGTAAAATGCTGCTGGGATTTTGCTAGAAATATTAATGTTTCAAGAGATGTCAGCTTGTGTATAATGCTGGATTGGGCTACGTGTGTGTATGAGCTTACAACTACTTATTCTTCTATCAGGGAAATAAGCCATTTTGTTCCAATTATTTTATTGGATACTCGGTTATCGTTGTGGTTGTTTTTAAGGACCTTTATCACACTTTTCTGCAGTAGCTTTGAGTTCGAGGCTAGCCAAATTAAAAATTCTAGACTTAGCATGCTTTGGATGTTCTTTGACAGGTCAGTGCTCCCAGGATGGATATGACACTGGCTGAACTTCAGGACATGGCGTCACGCCAGCAGCAACAAATTGAGGCTCAGCAGCAAATGCTGGCCAACAAGGTGAGTTTGGTATGAGATGGTTTATAGCCAGGAACAAAGGTGGTAAGAATCACATGAGATGGAGGGAGGGTTGGGGATTTGGGTTTTTTCACCTCTTAGAAACAGAGGTCTCCTTTCCTTTGGCTGCTCCTTTTTTAAATTTGAAAGGCAACCTATGCAAATAGCCAGTAGTAAAACATTAAAATAATGCCAGTGATAGAAGTGACGGCTTAGCTTACTGAAAGGATAGAGAATATAACATTAATATATTGTCATTCACCCTGGTGACTCTGCTGCCCTGCTTGTGTTCCATGTGGTGACCAGCCATTCACCAGTTTGATTGCAGAACAATGCTTTTGTCTCTGGGTATAAAGCTGTCCTGTAATGATATCTTGCTTTCTCCTGATAGGGTTCCACGTGTCCGTGGCTTCCTGGGGTAGCTGTCTAAAAGAAGTGGCATGTATGTGATAAACATAACTAGGAGAGAGATCTATAAAATGCTCTCTGAACAGTAACAGGAAAAAAAAGCTAATGAAAGCACACAGGGTGCTTCTGAGTTGTTTTGGAGAAAAATACCCTGAATGCATCTGGAGAACTGGGGCATGGATTTCGTATTTGTCTTAAGTGTTGTTGGTGTACACCAGTACTCTGGAAAACACCACAGAAAATGCTGCTTACAGCAGAGGATTGTTAAATGTGAACTCCATCCTGGCTGGGTGGACGCATTCCCATGCATTTCTGAATGCTGTCTTGGGGTTGAAAAAGCTCTGCTCCGGGGCTCTTGCCTCACTGCTCTTCGTCTGCCAGAAGTCCTTCTCCCTTTCCCTCTCCTCCTGAGATCAGCCCCACCTCATGTTTAGCATCTTGTTCAGTTCTCTTGGGTTTCAATAAATGTATCTCCAAGAAGTGCTTTGAAGCACGGCTTTCTAATGGTTCTGTAGCATCTTCAAAGAGATACTGTGGCCCTTCAAAATATCTTTTGAATATTTTTTTTTTATATCTTTTTTTCTATTTTATGTTAGGAATTGATATGGAGAAGATGCAACTGAATGTAAGAAATTGGTCAATCAACTAAGTGATTAGAGTTTTCACTTGAGACTTTAGCAGCACAGTTAATATCTGTTCTGCCCTGGTTAATTTGCCAAGGCAGAATGATGACCTCCTCTGTTCCACCTGAGATGTGTTAAAAATAGCAGAAACCTAAACTTGTGTAACTTGTGTCCGTTTCACAAGTGATGGTAATAGACCATGGTCTTATGAATAACACTGTAGTCACTATATATATGAAACCAGAAATAGGAACGTGTATATATATTTGCTTTAAAGTGAGCTTTAAAAGATTTTTAAAAAAACACAAACAGCTGAAAAAAAACCACATTAAAAATATGAGTTTGCATCTGGGTAGCTACCCATCAGGCAGGTGTCTACTGCCTGTGGTTTGAAGAATAGCCTTGTGGCTGTCCCACCAGAGAATTTTCCATTTAACATACCTCTCTGGAACAAACCCATTTTCCTATATGCCCTGTCAAAAGGAGGCTTTCCATTGCCTCTTCCCTGCCTTCTGAAATCAGATGTAATATTAAAAATAGATCCTGAGGGGGGGGGAAATACACTTTATTTTTAGACACGAGCTGTAATACCTATTTTCTGACAGTTTCCTGCGTGGGATTGACTCTAAACTGGTGCATACACCAAAGGTGCTGCCTGGTTTTCTCCGGAAGGCGAGCTCACTTATTGCCTTTCTTTTTTTATTCAAGGTACACGAGACTCCCGGTTTCTAAATATGACTGGTGACTTTCTATATTTGTTTTTTATGGAGGAAGTTTTGAGTTCTAATGTCACTAAGCAGTGGTAGTCTTGACTGTTAGTGAGTACCTGGTCTTAGTAGTTCTCCTATCTCTGGAACAACCTGTCATCTCCAGAACTAGAAGCCATGTGTAATTGCCAGTGACCTAAAGGAAGGCCCTATAGGTGATCTGGTAGTTTCTTTTAGCTCTGAACTATAGACATCACAAACCATCCTATTCTTAAACTCTTGGAGAGGCAAAACTATCCTCTCTGCTGAGACAATGTCTGTTGTATAAATGGGGGCCAGGTCAATTGAGAAGGTCTTCCCACATCTTGAATTCTCCTGTCCTGTGACAGCAGTGATTGTTAGCAGGAAATAGTAAATTTTCAGAGCTTTGGTGTGCACTGACCCTGTGTCTGAAGGGAGCTCTAGCAGAACTAGGAAAAAGTACAGAGAATGATGAAAACAATCAATAACTTATTCCATATCTTCAGTAAAAAGAATGTCTAATATTTTGCAGCATGGCTTAATGGTTGTTTAAAATGTGATAGAGATCTGTAAAGTACAATCAGCATAGAGAGAGAACAGAGAGGAAATAATCCTTAGCTCTTGCAAGTGAAGAGCCAAGCAGCGATTAAAAGAAATTGGTAAGCATCATGCAATGTGAATGCTAAAATTTTTCTTAGACTTTGAAGGATTTTGAGCAATTCTATGGAAGAAAAAATTTCCCAAGGGTTGTTAGACCTGGATACCGCCTCTGTTTCCATAGTTTCTTGTGCTACAGAATGGTGGTACCTGGAGAATTGTATTGGGACAGTATTGGTATGTGCTCGCTCTGTTCCTCAGGTTTGCCTTGATGCTCTGGGAAGTCAAGATACAGGGCTAATGCTGATCAGAACTGCTGTGGCAATTTGGTTTTGAGACTATTTCTGTCCATAGCTTACCGTAAGTTCATTTAAAACAAATAAATGAATATAAAAAAGTTACTGTCTTGACTGCAGGAACAGCGTCTGAAATTCCTGAAGCAGCAAGATCAGCGACAGCAACAGCAAGCTGCTGAGCAGGAAAAACTGAAGCGATTAAAGGAAATTGCTGAGAATCAGGAAGCCAAACTTAAGAAAGTGAGAGCACTGAAAGGCCATGTGGAACAAAAAAGGCTCAGCAATGGGAAATTAGGTGAGTTGCTGCTCAGGGAAAGTAGCCTGTGATTTTTCATTTTCCTTGAAATTGCCAAAAACTTTAGGTTTCCAGTGATTAGGAGGAGGTATTTGCAGAAAATGTTAATCTTAACATCACGTCTTGTATTTGTCAACTGAATTCCTGAATGATCTAGAACAAAATATGTTCTGACTGTATTTTAAAATATCCTATTAGTGCATTTCCCTTCTGTATTTTGAGACTAGTGTATCTGCTCTTTACGTACAGTGCAGGCTGTTTCCTTACTCAAACACCTTTCTGTGCTGCAGTGACTTTTGCCGTCCTTGATGTTAACACTCTAAACGTGCAGTATTTTTTTCTTCTTGGCCCATAAGAAAGGTTGGTATGATCCCCATGTTGCCTCTTACACAAGAAATGACTTAACAGCTGAAGTGGCTGAGTATTTCCTTTTTCACTATGGAAATCAGACTAATGTCTGGCTCACAGCAAGCACCCAACTTAATACTGCAGTTCCACATGTTGATGCAACATGAAATATTTATTTCAGCCTTCATATCAACACTCATTCTTCTGCCTACCTTTTTGTCCTCCCTCTATGTGTATTGTACAGAGCTTGTTGTCTCCAACTGGGCTCAAATGAAAATATGCTGGTTTATTAAAGCAAAATATATTGTGTTGTTAAGAAGCATGGTGCTTTACAGATAAAGCAAAAGTGCTTTTCTATGGGAGGAATGTGTTGGGTTCTGTAGCATAAAAGAAATGTCAGTTTAAAGGAATGGGAGGATGTGTATGTCTTCCTCTGCACCCTCCCAGCAGGTCTGGCCTTGGTCCTTGCTTGAACTTTTACTGTTCCTTTAAACTTTATTCTATAATGCAACAGTTTTGGCAGTGGGAGCAACTGATGACAGCCATTCATAATAGACCCTAAAAAGCCACCTGAGTCTTTCTTTGTTTTAAAAGCTCAAGCATTTTGTCATTGAGTTCCTGTGACCTAAATTCAGAGCTTTAAGTATTATAAATATGCCTTGTGGTTAAGTAAGTATCTTCCTGAGGAATTCAGGATGAAGTGAATTTAGGCTTCTAAAGATGAAATTCAGGCTGGTAATGTGGTTTTGTTTGTTTCCATACTTCAGAAAGTTAAAAAAAAAAAAGTTCTTTTTCTCTTTGCATCAGTGTTCTAAGTAGACTAAATTAAAGATAATCTTGTAGTGTGTTTGCTTTTATAAATGCTTGGAGGGAAGCGGGGTTTGACGGGGATTCTGAGTTTGTGGCAGCTGCTCCGGGGGCCGGCAGGGCGCTCTCTGTCCCCTTCACTGCTCCCTTGGGAGCAACCCACGCTCCACTGTTTCTCAGGGCAGCTCTTTGTGCTCTTTCCTCCTCCTCTCCAGTGGAGGAGATAGAACAGATGAACAGCCTGTTCCAGCAGAAGCAGCGTGAGCTGGTGCTGGCAGTGTCAAAGGTAGAGGAGCTCACCCGGCAACTCGAGATGCTGAAGAATGGCCGAATTGATGGTTACCATGACAACCAGTCGGCTGTAGCTGAGCTGGACCGCCTGTACAAAGAGCTGCAGGTAAGGCAAAGCCCACTTGTGGACCACAAATCCTAAAGGCCGAAAGTTGAGTTGTTTCTTGTCTCCTGGGAAAGAAATCCTCTTGCTCCTGTTTCTGCCAGAGCTGCGTGGCTGCCTGTGTGCTTGGGACGGAGGGCCAGTTGTACTGGGCTCAAGGGAAACAGAGGATGTAGCACACAGTGTTATAGATACCTCTCTCTTCTATGAAATTTAGAGTAAAAGCAATGTTTTTTCCCAGAGAAAATAATCTGAGTTTGCCAGCGTGACTCGACTTTTTAGAAGGCTTTTCTCTTTGTAACTGTTTCCTGTCCCCAATCCTGAAAGTTAATTTGTTTTGATTTTTTGTTGTTTTCCCCTCCTCCCCCCGCTTCCTCTGGCTTTGTGAATTTATTCAGTTGAGGAACAAACTGAACCAGGAGCAGAATGCCAAGCTGCAGCAACAGAGGGAGTGTTTGAACAAGCGCAACTCGGAGGTGGCAGTCATGGATAAGCGTGTTAATGAGCTGCGGGAGCGCCTGTGGAAGAAAAAGGCAGCTCTGCAACAGAAGGAGAATGTACCAGTAAGTGTGGGATATTTAATAAGAAAAAAAGATTAATTTCATTTGTGGCCCACACAGGCTGAAGTAAAAACTTGCTTGTGGGGAAGGCTGTTTAAATGCTAGACTTGTTTTTAATCCACATGTGGGGGAAGTCTTGTATTATTAAAGTACTTTTCATGGTACATTGGTGTTAACCTACTTACTCTTCGTGGACAAAAACTTTTCTTATGCTGTCGTGGAATTTTTTTTTGACCTTGTTTTTTCTTTGCTATTACTGCCTCAAGTTTATATCTCTTAATTATTTTTTTTAAGGATTTTTAATATTGTATTATCGTCTCCTACTTGTCTTACCTTTTTTGACTTCTGTTTCAAACACTGATGGATACTGCAGCATATAATGTTCTTCACCTTTTTCTTCATTTCACAAAGGTTTCTTCAGATGGGAATTTACCCCAGCCAGTGGCTTCTGCTCCAAGTCGAGTGGCAGCAGTAGGTCCTTACATCCAGTCCTCTACTATGCCACGTATTGCTTCCAGACCCGAACTTTTGGTGAAACCAGCGTTTTCAGATGGGACACAAGCTTTGCAGGTACCTGATGGTCCACTAAAAACACAAACTCTGCCTAACATGAGAGCTGGGAGCAGTTCACAAGCTAAAGCTCCTGCAGGTAACAGCTTACAATTAATATTTCTTCTGCAAAAACGTTTTATGTTCTTATCTACTGATGTTGTCGGGGGTTTTTTGTTTTGTTTTCTTTGTTATTTTCTTTAAAGCAAAGTATTATTTGAGATGTCAGCCTTACTACTTGCAATCTTCCTGCCCCAGTGAATATATTTAAGTACTGAGGTTATACTGTTCAATGTGTTACAAAGTAAGTAATCCACCTAGTGAGCAATCTGACTTGTCATATGTAGGAGGATTTTTCTGTAAACTAGCAAATTTTTTATTTGTTTGGGTTTCTAGGGGCAGTTTTGGGATATATATTGTAACAATCTGGTGTCTGGATTTAAATCTAGCAAAGCCAAGTTTTCTGATTGTGCATTTTGGAAATGATACATGTAAAGGATTAATGAGCATTGCAAGAAATATTATAAAGGAGGCAGTTGACTGTAGCATAGAAATAGCAATAAGCCTGATGACATGTCGATGACGTAGGAATAGGGAGAGCCATAAGTCCAGCATCTCATGCAGGGCTTGGCCTCTCCTGCTGGGATTGGTCATGCAAATATTGGTGGCTTTCTCCTACGATGTGGTTCAGCTCCGGGAGAGTAGATGTCTGGAGATACTGGAGAGTTGCAAATCTTAAAACTGCTAGAGTGGAGTTTTAGCTCCAGTCCATACAAAATTTGAATTGTTGCTATAGGAATGTGTGGTGTGGTATTTGAACTGAAATATCACTTAGTATTTGGGCAAAATGATTGCTTTCCGAGACAGACTGTATTCCACACTTTACCAGAATGAAACTTCTCTTGCTGCTTATCATTACTATTTGAATTTTGTATCACTTATTGTACTAGAGAATTTAGAATTCAGTAGAGAGAATGTAGTGAAATATTTAAAGTAATAGCACATTGCAACCATTTTCTTTATATTTGAAGCAGACTGAATGTCTGCTCCCATGAGTGTAAAGATTGGCTTTAATGCAGAGCCTATATGCATGTTAAACAAACAGATGATTCTTCTGTGCTGTTTTGGCTACCACTGGCAGGATCTATTTATGTTTTAAAGCATCATGGTTTTTTTCTTTGAATAATATATCTTTCTCATCCTTTCTTACCGTCCTGCCACTTTTGACTTGCTGTAAATATCCAAGGGAAGTTTCTTACTGGAAAGAAGGCAGTCCAGCTTTAAAGTTGCTTTATATGAATGCTGCAAATGCAAATGTTTGCTGGGACAAAGTAGCTTTGCTGCTTTAATAGCTGTTTCTGAGCTGGTTTTGCGTGCTTTTTTTGCCTTGGTGGTTTTGTTTGTTTGTTTATTTGTTTTTGAAACAAATGAGCAAAAAATCTAAGTATAGAGATTTTTAGAGGATTTATAGCAGCTAATCTTTATATGATGCTTGTACACCGTCTAGACCCGATTCTCACAAACCTATGCATAATTAAAATTCTGTTTTTATTGACTTATTTATCTGTTCTACTTTTTCTCTCCCAGGTTCTGTGGCCCCCAGTGCAAAACCTTTCCTATCTGCCACTGACTGGAGCAGTTCTAATGCAGACAATCATATTGGTCAAGGGTCAGCCTTGATGTCAGGAAAAGGAATTGTGACTAGTGAAGGACAAGGTATGTTCTTGCATGTTTGGCTAATGTTAACTATCATTAACTAGATTCTCCATATTTTGTCTTTTCTAAACTCTTCAGTAAATACGTAGAATTAATCTGAGAGCACAAAAACTCCAAAGAGTGTTGCTGTACAAGCTTTAATGTAATGTTGCAGGGATTTTTTTATTTAAAAAAAACCACCCCAAACCACCAAAACCTCAGTTCAGGTGGTAAAGTAGATACTGATGCCCTCATACACGCTCTTTTTCCATTTGCAAGTTACAGCATTTGGTACAGGATGGATACAAAAAAGCTCCCCGTGACTATTGCACAGAGCAGAGGACTCACTCCCACAGTTGTGCTATTCCTTTTAAAAGTTTTCCCCCTCTCTCTCTTGAACAACAGCTGAAGGAGAAACTTTTTTACGAGACAAAGAGAAGAAAGTTCGTCCGTTCTCAATGTTTGATTCCGTGGACCAGTCTGCAGGGCTGGGCACCCTCAGGAAGAACCAGAGCAGCGAAGATCTCCTGCGAGAAGCACAGGTACGCGGTAACTCGAACGACTGCATTCCATCTCAAAGGGATTACTGCACAGCTTTTCAAATATTGCTCTTTGAAAAGCACCTACTTCTACTTTTTAAAAGACTACTTCTAAGGAAAAAAGTATTTTAAGCTTTTAATGGCTGTGATGTTTGTACTAGTATGTATGCAGATGAGCTCCGCCCCCCTGCCTACATTTTCTGCCAAAGAGTAATTTGCATAGGGGTTTTAAAATCATTTATGCACTTGTTTCACTATTTAATTGCAGCACTGTCCCACAGGAGTGTTTGCTGTAGGACTTCCCACTGAAATCTTGGCACGAGGGCAGGATTGGACCGGGTAGGGCTGAAACAACTTGGAAGAGCTGAGGTTGACAAGTGCTCTCTTAGAAAACAAGCTTCTTGTCTGCAGATGCTCCTGAGTTCCTCAATTATCTCTAGGGAAATTACTTGTGCCCTGACATTGCTTGGTGTTTTAAACACGGCTGTTACAGAAAGAATTAAAGGGAATGGGTTTAAAGTTTAAACAACTATGAGGATAAAGTGTCTCAAGAAGTCTCTTGGTGTGTCAGTGATGTGAAGTGTATTGCAGGAACAGTAGAAATGCTCGATACTGTATCATTCTGTGAGAATCTTTGGACCTTCACAGTGGAGCTCCTAAAAGATGATTTGCTGTTTAGTCTTAATAAACTTTTCTTTTGTCTTTCAGACCACCAATAAAAATGTAACAAAGGTACCACCACCTGTCCCCACCAAACCAAAGCAGATAAACTTGCCCTACTTTGGTCAAGCTGGTCATCTGCAACCTCCTGATGCTAAGCTGGATGGAAACCTGCAGAAGCTGCCTTTGGCTGTTGTAACCATGGGGAACAAACAAAAACCAGCAGCACAGCAGCCTTCTCAGCAGATACAGCAACGAATCTCCATACCTCCCACAGGTCCTTCCTCTAGCCAGGACCAAATTCTTTCCTCCTCCAAACAGGAAAGTCCCCCAGCAGCAGCCGTGAGGCCTTTTACCCCTCAGCCATCCAAAGAGACCTCGCTCCCACCATTTCGAAAGCCTCAAACTGTGGCTGCAAGTTCAATTTATAGCATGTACACGCAGCAGCAGACTCCTGGGAAGAACTTCCAGCAGGCAGTGCAGAGCGCTTTGACGAGGGCGCAGACCAGGGGACCGCACTTCCCAAGTGGTAAGTGTGTGACCCTGTGCCTCTCTGCTGTCCTCAGATATAGGTACTTTTCACTCGGTTTGTGGATATAAAGCTGTTCTGTGGGGGGATTTAGCAGGTTTCTGCAGTTGTAAGAGTCTTAGATGGATCTTACGCGCTGTGTATAAGCGTTAACAAAAAGTACAGAATGTCTGTCTTGCATTTGCAAGAGAATCATAGAATCACAGAATGATTTGGGTTGAAAGGGACCTCAGAGATCATTCCGTTCCAACCCCTGCCATGGACAGAGACACTTTCCACTAGGCTTGGCTGCTGAAAGCAGACATCCAGACCTTCAGGGATGGGACAGCCACAGCTTTCCTGGGCAACCTGTTCTGGTGTTTCACCACCCTCACAGTGAATAAATTCTTCCAAATATCTACTTTAAACCTCCTCTCTTTCAGTTTAAAACCATTATCCCATATCCTATGACTCCACTCCCTGATCCAAGAGTGTCTCCCCTTTTCTCGTGGAGCCCCTTTACAGACTGGAAGAGGGCTATAAGGTCTCCCCAGCATGTTTTCTTCTTCAGGCTGAATACCCTCAACATTCTCAGCCTGTCCTTACAGCAGAGGAGCTTCAGCCCTCTGGTAACTAATGGTAAACAGAGTTACCAGATTAATTCTGTTCAGTTATCTGCTGCTTTGGCCTGTGCAGGAGAATTGGGCTGTGTGGTTTTTTTTTAAAGCTTGTTGATCAAATATTCACACTTGTTTTTCCCCCCTCTCCCTTCTCTGAACTCCCACACAGTGTATGGCAAGCCAGTGATGGCAGGAGCTGGGGTACAGAATCAGCTGCCGCAGACGGAGAATGTCTACTCCAACCTCCAAGGCAAACCGGGCAGTCCAGAGCCCGAGATGGAAACGACAGCCTCCGCTCACGAGAATCATGAGACGGAGCGCATACCCCGTCCCCTTAGCCCGACCAAGCTGCTGCCTTTCTTATCCAATCCGTATCGCAACCAGAGCGACGCTGACCTGGAAGCCCTGCGGAAAAAGCTCTCCAACGCACCCAGGCCGCTGAAGAAACGTAGCTCCATTACCGAGCCAGAAGGACCTAATGGGCCCAATATTCAGAAGCTATTATATCAGAGAACCACTCTGGCCGCAATGGAGACTATCTCGGCTCCATCGCATCCCTCCAAACAGGCAGCATCAGTTGCTAGTCCTGAAAGCCCAGCAGAAATCCCAAATCCTTATTTAAGTACAGAAACAGAGAAAGAAGCAGCTGTTTCTGTGCCAGAGCCGGCCATTGCTGAAGAAGCAGAAACCACACCAGCAGATCAGAGCGAAGCTGTTCTTCCCTCTGCGGCTTTGGACACTGTGCCTGAGGGAGTATCGGATGGTGATGAGCTCACACAGCCAAAAATGGAAGAACCGAGCCTAGAAGCTTCACTGCCACTGGAGGTGTACATGGAAGAGTATCCTCCGTACCCACCACCTCCCTATCCATCAGGGGAACCGGAGAGTTTGGGAGAGGACTCGTTCAACATGAGGCCTCCTGAAGTTACAGGACAGTTTTCCTTGCCTCCTGTAAGTATTAGTTGGCCTACAACTTGGATGCCCTGCCAGTAAGTCATCTCAAGCTCTGCCATACACCCTGTATTGTAGAGGTTAAGCAGACGCAGGAGAACAAAATGTGGGAGTCATGCAAATAGTCTAGAAGTCTCTGGGTGGGTATCTCTTCTGTTTGTACGATGCTCTTACCTCTCTCCAGGGTGAAAGAGGAATGAAAAGTCTCTGTTGTCTGTAGAATTAATGACGTGAGGAAAAGTTACTATTTGTGTATCAAATTCCACTTGAAAAACTCTTCTATAAGGAAAGTTCTTTCCAGCCCAGAAGTCTGACAACTACATCCAAACTGTAGTTCCTTCTTAAGAGAAATTAAAGTGGTTGTTTTTTTTTTTTCTTTCTTTTTCCCAAGGCACAGTTATGGATTTCACAAACATTTCCCACTATTGCTGATACAAAATGGAAACTTAATCCCAGATTGCGTTAGTTTATCTGAAAATGCCTTGCTTGTAAAACATGGGGAAACAGACTTCTTTTAGTTTCTGCTTTAAAAACTCATTTGTAGACATCAGCTGCTTGCATTTCTTCTACCGAGATGTTTTCTGAACTTCTCTTTAGAACCTCTTCAACATCAGTCAGTTCTTAAGTTGCATCAAAATGGAGTCTCTTTGGGCTGAGGGTGGGTGGTGTTCTACCACCTTGTTTATTTGGGAAGTTTGTGTGCGTGGTATGGAGTTATTCCACTTCTGCAGCACAGAATCGCTTGCTGCTTTCGGTTTCCCAAAGAGTTTCTTTTAAAACCTGTCATGAATGGAATTCCAGTTACTTGATACATAAAGTGTTTTTTTTCATTTGTCACTTCAGTGCAGAGGAGTTAAAAGCTTTAATGTACTCTTTAGCCTTGCAGTTTCTGCATGGAATAGTCATTCCATGTTTTCATGCTTTAAAGTCTTTGTCCTTGCTCCCTTTTACAAGGAAACTTGAGTGGTAGGATTTCCTAGATTGTAAGAGCTCACTCCTGGTTGGTTTTGTAATAATTTTGCCACGATGAGAATAAACCAGCCCAACTTCTTAATTTCATATTTAAACACTTGGGTTGTGCTGACTGACTCTTTGTTTACTGCCCTGTACTCTTTGGTATCATGTATAAACCAACAGGCAAAAGAGCGTTTTCTGGGAATCTCTTCTTATGTATCTTTTATATGTTTGCTCTTGCGAAACATGAGTAATTTCTATTCATCTTCACTTGGGCATCTGTCAGAGATTTACATTCCCCTATGAATAGTGTTTATTGCTGCTGCCCAGGCAGCTGGGGAGAGCGCTGAGCTCATGCTGGCCTGTGCTCCTAGCGGAGAGGAGTACAAACCCAGCTATAGAAATACTCGCTTTCCGGTGGCACTGAGAGCACATAAAGTGTTTCTGCACTTGGTTCTTTATTATCTCCAAACCCATTCGCCAGAACTGTTTATGTTCCTGCTAATCTCTGCTAAATTCAGGAAAATGTTAGGAATGGTAACATCAGTGCTTAAAAAGTAGCAGACTTCATGGAGTGTACTAATTGCTTTGCCTAACAGCTTAGACAGCTAATGCTACAAAGGTCTGAATAATTTAAAAAAAAACAAAACCCAAAACAAAACCAAACTAAAATTGCTTTTTTCCCCCTGATCTTCAGGGATTTGGGAGTTTTATCTTGTTGATGTGTTTGATCAAGGTGACTTCTGTATTTGAGTTGAATGGTGACCTTGTCTAGAGAGAAAGGCAGAGATGTTTCATAGCATGCCTAACCTGCTGCATTTGTAACATGTTGGGGAATTGGTAGAAAATAGTCTAACTTTCACATTAAACAGCACCTTAAATGATAATTTCTGCTGTTCTTTCCAAAAGAGACGTTCTGTATTCTTGTTCTTCCCAGGAAAAACGTCTGTACCTTGTTTTACCTTTTCACAGGGAAAGAGGACGAACTTGCGCAAAACGGGCTCTGAGAGGATTGGGCATGGGATGAGAGTGAAATTCAATCCCCTGGCGTTGCTTCTGGACTCATCCTTGGAGGGGGAGTTTGACCTCGTGCAGAGAATAATTTATGAGGTACAAATGCAAAGTTGAAAGAGAAGGAATAGCAATCCTTGTTCAAACTGGGAAGTTGCAGCTTTTGTGGACTGGGGGAGCTGAACTAATAGTGCACAACTTAGATCTGCCCTTGAGGAGAGAAGTATTGTTTACACGTGGCCACTTGGAAGCTGATTTTAAATGTGTTTAAATCCACACTGGGTATTTAGCATCAAGACCATTATTTGCAGGACGTTTTCCTCATTTCTTATGTAGTGTTTCATCCCCTCTCTGGGGGGTCATTGGTGTAGCAGATAATTTGATAAGCAAAATCCACATGAATTTTACTTATAGTTAAATAGGCAGATATGAGAAATTTGTTATAAATGCATTTACTAAGTTATCAAGATACTGTTTCTGTGAACCGCTTCAGGTCCTCGCTGCTAAAAAGGAGGCTGCAAGCTTATATGTGAGTTGTCTTGAAAGATTCCTTACTGCTGTAGTTTCCTGCCCATTGCTTAAGAATACGGCTCGAAATCTTATTTCAGAATAAGAAAAAGCTCATGTTTGTATGTTGAAGAGGTGTTTATTGCAGAGACTCTCACGAGAATGTGAATGGCTCCTTTTCTGGCTGAACAGGTTGAAGATCCGAGCATGCCCAACGATGAAGGGATCACTGCCCTGCACAACGCTGTGTGTGCTGGGCACACGGAAATCGTCAAGTTCCTGGTGCAGTTTGGGGTGAACGTGAACGCCGCAGACAGCGACGGATGGTAAAGGCTTCTCTCTCTAAGTGGCACCTTACAGATAGATGCTCCCCACAAGAGAGCTGTGGCTTGAGGGGCTGCCCTGGATTTGCTCCTGTAGAGTTGGAAGTGACTCTTCCACAGCAGAGCAACAGGAGTTCTCCGTGGGGTACCATAGCAGAACACACAGAGGAGAAAACAGGCAACTTATGTTAATTTTCCCTATATGAAAAAAGTGTGTCTGCAGCCTGTTAGGGTGGATACTGTTGTTGGGAAATTGCCTCCCTCCTCTGAGATATTGAAGATGGTTTATAGGTAACGAGCTGTTTGCTGGAATTCCCCATGTCCTCTCTGTGAAACGGCCCGTAGTTTATACAAGCTTTCTGCAGTTTCCACCCTGTGAGCTCTCCTTGGTTCTTTGTCCAGTACTTGGACACCTTAAAAACAAGGCAAAGCGGAAAACCACAACCTACAAACTAGTTTTGGGACTGGTAGTGGGTTACAAATCCTTTTTAAGGTAGCTAGGAAGCTTATTTAGCAAAGGCTAGGGGAAGGGGGCAGCGATTTTACCACTGTTTCTGCCTGTAACAACAGTACCGAAGGCCCAAGGCTGAATAAAGATACTTGTTGCCCCTCAGCCTCAGTAACTGTCCCCATTACCTGTGTGTGTCATCAAGGCAGGCCTTGAAGTAATTATCTAGATTGTAAGGAGCGTGCTATCAGGAGGATTTCTGAGTGCTTTTTAAAGTATTGATTTTATTTTTACTGCTTTAATGAAGGTTACTAAAACGTTAATGGGCTCTAAAAAGGTAGCTTAGCTAGAGATCCATGTGGAAACCCAGCTTTAGGGCTCAAGCAGATCTTGGTAACTCCCATCATCTGTGAAAAGCAATTGCTCTCGACATCCTGGGTTAAAGTGCTTGTGGTGGGAAGCCTTCAGCGATGCAGCCCCGACTGCTGGAGGTGACCCACGGAAGCTGTTTGCCCCTAGGGGTCTTTAAGTGCTGCTGTGGACCATAAAAGTAATGTGTTGTGTTTCTCGTCTTGGCTTGTAGGACTCCCTTACACTGTGCTGCATCTTGCAACAATGTGCAGGTATGCAAGTTCCTGGTGGAATCAGGTGCAGCCGTGTTCGCCATGACCTACAGTGACATGCAGACGGCTGCGGACAAGTGTGAGGAGATGGAGGAGGGTTACACACAGTGCTCCCAGTTCTTATACGGTAGGTGATGGCAACGGAGTTCTGGAGCCATCCAGGGACTCACCTGGTGCTTTTTGCTGTGGTTTTTGGATGAGGAGGGGTAAGTTGCACGCTTGGGTTGTGTGGCCCTGCCTCAAGTTTCTCATGAAAAGAGAGAGGTTTTAGCCAGCTGCTTGTCAGAGAATGAGGTCCATCAAGACTAACTTTATAATATTGAACTCGAGTTGATCTGAGTAACAATGTTGCCCGACACTGAAAAGCCTTGAAACGAGTTAAAAGTGTGCATTGAGACGTGCATCAGTGTGAGGTGACAATTGGGTCAATCTTACACGTCAGTACTCTTCTCCATAAAGCCCAGAGCGCTGTGGGTATCTCAGGAGGCAGTGCCTCTCTGCTGCCCCGTGTCTGTAAATGAGGAGCGCTTCCTAATGTGACTTCAGACCGAGAAAGGGACTGCAAAGTTTCTGCCTTATTCAGTGCCTATTAAGCTCAATTTTGGCTTGCTTTCTGGCTTTTTTCTTTTGCATTTAAAAAAAATAAATAAATCCCACTTTAACTTTAGATTTTATTCAAATAGTACGGCTACAGGGAAACCATCCTTTTTTTAGCAGAGAGGGGTGAATTCCCTGAGGGTGTGATGAGTATTAGTCAATGAGGTTTTAGATTTCTTTGCTTGTGTGTTTTGTATATAATGGGGTTTGAAATTACTTTCCTGTACATTTTGTATGTAGCTTTTGTCCTCTGGGCACCTTCCAGCTGGAGTGTCATCTGTCTGTAAGAGGTCAGAGTAGGTCTTGAGAGGTGTCTTGTGGGAATTTGCCTAATTCAGGTAAACAGCCCGTAAGAATCTGTGGGAAGGAGATCCATGATTGTTTACAGCATGAATGAGCACATTCCTTTTGTTTGTGGGGTTTCTTGGACCCACCCCCTGGTGATCTCACTTGGTACTTAGTGTTTTTGGTTAACTTTGGGAGTTTTTTTTGTGTTGTGATGGGTCCAGAGCTGGGTCTGTAAGGCTTTGGTTATTACCAGATTCTCCAAACTGAAGCCACTGAAAGTAAGGTGTCTCTTGATAAACCTGCTGTTCAGCCATCAGTTCTGTCATTCTATTAGGAATTTATCTTGTTGCTAAGACCTTTTTCCAGTTGCCTATAATTATAGTAAGAAATTAATTCACTGGCTAAAGCTGTTTGTTACTGTAAAGCAAGCTTCAGGATGTGTATCTGTTTCCAGAAGAGATACCACATTGAGGTTTCTCACCTGACAGGTTTTAGTGTAATTCACTGATTCACCAAATCCCATTTTGTTGTACCTGGTGCAAAACATAGAATATCATCAAGTCTGTTTACATAAAACCCCATAAAACCCTAAAGCACTGATTAAATGGCAAGTCTTATGCTGCTCAAGTGTGTCATTTTTCACGTTCTCAATCTTAGTGCCTGTGCTGTCTCTGAGAGGAGGTTTGTGCTGCTGCCTGGGTGTGAGTGTTAACGCCTCTCTTGAGGAGATCAGATCCGTTGTACGACTCTTCTCTCTGTCTGCTTGGATGTTCAGGGCTCAGTCCTAACCTTCACACGGGTCCAGGGGACAGCTTTTGCCAAACCTTTAATTGTACCAAAAGCAAAGCAAGGGAAGAGTTTCTCTCAGCAGAACTAAGCACGCGTTGGCAGCAGTTTAATTCAACGTGATGAGCTGGTATGCAGAAATAAAGAAGGTGATTTGAGCAGGTGCTTCCTTTAGCAGATGTAGGTAAGACTCCTAGGCAATAGCTAAGAGACAGACAGGGAAATGACAGGTTTTGTGATACAGTGTCCAACCTACTCTTTGCTCCTGGCAATAGCAAAACAAACAAACAAAAAAACTCAGTAGGATTCAGTATTTCAAAATGGAATAATTACCCAAGGGCAGGTTGGTAGAGCAGTTGATTAAAATACCTTTTCTGGTTTGCTGCTTAGAAGCCAAGGAATGTGTACAGAAAGAATAGCATTTAATCTTTGGCTACAGCTGTAAAATGAGCAAATTCTTAATAACATCTGTAAGGCACATGCATCTACTCCGAAACACTGGCCCAGAAGCAATTTAACAACTTAATTTTGTTTCTGAATTCTTTCTTTTTCTAAAAAAATAAATCTAATTAACAGAGTGGCAGAAATTAAGTAGTGCTGAGCTAAGTATTTAAGTGAAAGCAGGCAGATCTTTCAGGTATAGGTCTGAGATACAACTTGGTTTAAAGTTCTGGAACGTTGTAGCAGAGGTGGCAAATGGCATCTCGAGCATCAGCATGACAGTGGTGGGCAACGCAAACAGGTATCGCAGTCTCCCTTGGACAGAGAGAGGGCACTGAGGAACTAAGAGCCACAAACAAGTGTTTCCTGCTCATCACTTCAGTGTGGGAGGTGTGAACGCTGGCATGAAAACACCACTTTTTATCAATTGGTGCTTTTCTCTTCTTTTACCTCGTACTTTTTGAACACAGGATGGAATCTGTTTGCTGTGAGCAAAGGCTGACTTCATAATGCCACCTTTTTTCTATTTCTTTAAATTGTTCTGAGCTGCTCTGTGTGTTTACTTTTGCAGGAGTCCAGGAGAAAATGGGGATAATGAACAAAGGGGTGATTTACGGACTCTGGGATTATGAGGCTCAGAATGAGGACGAGCTCTCCATGAAAGAAGGGGACTGCATGACGATCCTGCGCCGGGAAGATGAAGATGAAATCGAGTGGTGGTGGGCACGGCTGAACGACAAGGAAGGCTACGTTCCCCGCAACCTGCTAGGGGTGAGTCCTCCATTCCTCCTGAGTCCAAAAGCCCTGTCATGTGGAGTGTACACAGCACTGTTCATGCCTCTAGCAGGTTCTAATACTAACCTTGTCTTGCAATCATAGAGACACCCCCCCACCACCACCACCCTTTATCTGACCAGGATGTGTGCTTAAGGCTTTGAGCACAAGAACAAGCACTGGGGTTTCCCTCTCCTAGAAAGTGATACCGCAGGCACAAAGGGCCTTAAGAACTGTGACTTGTATGAAGAGTGAGTCACAAATCCTTCCCTGTCTGAGTGTAGGCACTGCATCTTGTGCTCTGAGATGGTTTCACGGGGAGTTTTAGGACAAACACTGCAAAATTCTATGTTTATCTTTTTTTCTAGTGTTGAAAAAGAGATGCCGTTGCCGAATAAAGGCAGATCTTTGTTTTACCCTATTCTCTTTAATACCTAACCATATGTGAAAGGCCTTGCATTAATGGCCTCATCCTCTTATGCACTACCTCTTATTAAAAGCAACTGTGTAGGAATAATAGATATTTTCAATTATGTCCCCATGGCTGAGTTGCTAGAAAACTACAGCAGGATGGACACATGTATAAAAATTCCATTAAGCTTTTTTCTGCATATCCAGATGCCCAGCTGCTGGAGATGAGAGGTTAAGGCAGTACTAAAAATCACAGAATCATAGAATTATATAGGTTGGAAGAGACCCTTGGGATCATCGAGTCCAACCATCAGCCCTACTCTACAAGTTCTCCCCTACACCATATCCCTCAACACCACATCTAATCTACTCTTAAACACAGTCAGGGATGGTGACTCCACCACCTCCCTGGGCAGCTGATTCCACTGACNTTAACTGCTGTGAATTTTACCTGATTGAAGTACGATGCCTGAAAGGCTGAACCTCCTTCCTCATGCAGATACTCCTTACCTTTAGACTGGGTAGATTTTGCGGAGTAACTATATCTAATGCAAAATCGGTTTTCGTTTCTGCAGCACTTCTGGGCTTCCCACAGTGTCCTGTAACATTCTCCCTGGCCATAGGGATTCTCGTCAGGCTTTTCCCTTCCCAATGTAAAGATTTCTAAACTGAGGGCAGGCATCAGCCCTGAACAACACTGTCAAGAGAGGCCAGAATTGGCAGCTTTTTTTTTTTTTACACAAGAAGCATCAGAACCTTTGGGGGAAACCACCCCAGCCCCGTGTGAGCTGTTATGCTCCTGTGTCCAGTTGTACCAAAGGATTCTGTGGCTATTCTCAAAAGCAATTACTGGACTTAGCCTAGATTTCAGCTCCTATATTAAGATATTCAGCACAGAGGAAAACGCTTGGTAGCTGGATACGTTCTATATTAAGCTGTATTTTTATCACAGCTGCTTCATCCTCTTGCAGTCGGGGGCACTGAATAAAACCAAGGATGAAACTGTCTGCATCAGTGCTCTACCCCTTCTGCCTGGCTGGCTTGCTAAGCGGTGAGAGAGCTCTCAAGCTGGAGGCAAATAAGATTTCTTCAGCAAAACTGTAGCTGAAACCCACCCCAGCTGTAATGTAGACACACCTTGCAGTTTGGAGCATGGAGGATTCATCTTTCTTCATTTTATGAAGTGCATCCCTCTATTTTTCTGTGCCAGTAGCTGTGCTACTGTCAGTTGTTCCCAAAGCCCTTGCCAAGGGGGAGCAAGAACTTCCTAAGCATCTCAGCACTGCTGTGTTGAGCCATTTCCCACCAGTCATCACCCTGCAGCTGTGGCAGCCTCCCTACCTCCGTGTGCATAGCCAGAACATGTGAGCACCTCAAGGGCTGGGGTCGGGGGGTTACTTATTTACTGCTGGGCAGGTAAATTTCTTGAACTGGCCACTCACTAGCCACTAACTGAAATACAGCTCCTGCACAGTCCCTACACAGCCAGATGTTTCCAGCTTGCCCACAGCTATAGATCTGTGAAGGCTGAGAGACAAAGAGAGAGAGAAAAAGCAAAGCAGACTTTAATACCTCTCTCTTTCCTTTACAAATAATTGGGGGAACCCCCCACATTTCATTAAGCACAAAAGCCTCTTGGCTTACAAAGGCACATGCTCTCCCTTGCCCACCCA
>VZTM01018551.1:154604-255364 GCA_013400555.1 Jacana jacana
CCCACCCACCCGGGCAGAGCTGGGGGTACTGAATCCCGGGCTTTGCTCTGCCTTCCTTTTGTACCGTCATGGGCACTAGTTTTTAAACCTGTCTAAGAAATGTTGAATTTTTACTTGTTAATACTGCTCTGGGTGTTTGCTATAATGCTGCTTTTGCTGCTAGAGATTGCAGGAGAACTGTTGTGCCGAGGAGAGGTTTTTCTTTCCTTTAAAACAAAAAAGTAACCTTTTGGAGGACTAAAATTTAAAATCTTGTTTCTGTTTTACCCTCAGCTGTATCCAAGGATTAAACCTAGACAAAGAAGCTTGGCATGAAATAGTACAGAAGCCAGATTCTTGAAGTACTAATCATGGATGACTTACAAAAAGAAAAAAAAATCATTTTGTGTTGGTTCCAGCATCATGAGACTGATTTCAATGACAATGTAATCTGAAAGCTCTGAAGAATGTGCTTTGAAAACAAATGAAGGATTGATGCATTAGCGAACGGCTGAGGGCATTCTACAAGATGAAATAATGCTCACAAGCAACTGAGATCCTGCTGCCTTTGGTCTAAGCCAGCCAGTCGGGTCAAGTACCCCCTCTGATTTCTTCAAACACGGCAGAAAGGAATTTCACATGTTTCTGCATTGGGTCCCCTCTGCCATTGAAGGAATCGGCATGGAACAGGTACCTCTGGCTCTGCCCAGATGTGTCGGGAGGCTGGGAGAAACGGCCCCCAGGTGCTTATTGCTGGGAGCAGGTGGTTTGGTGGAGCTCGACCGAAGGGTGTCTGAACAGCAACAACCACGTCACCAATCCATTAAGCAATAACTTTTAAAAAAAATGCTGTAGCATCTTAGGAATTCTGTGTATCCAAAACATTATGTGTTGTAACAGACAACGTAGTTTTAGATTCCTCTTTTTACAAGGAGCCTCATGTATTTATTGTCTTTTGTACTTTGAAAACTAAGTGTAGAAACTTTCTGTAGTCCTTGACAACTTACTGGTTTTTACTTGACTGTGATACCATTAAACTTTTGTCTCCTCTTAAGCTTTAACTCTGGGTGTTCTAGTGTCATGCTTTTATCAGACCATCTGAAAGCATTAACGCTAAGGCACGTGCAGTTCTACCTTATGCTGTAATATTCATCTACTCCCCAGTTTGTTCAAATCAGTCTTTGCACTTAAAATTAAGCCGAAGCTGTTAATTGCACATAACCTCTGTTAGCCATGAAAGCTAAGGGGCATTCTTAAAAAAACCCAAACCCTTGTTACAAGTATTTTCCAACCAAAGCCTTTCCCATGGATCTATCCTTTGCATCTATCTATTCAGGAACAATAACTTGATAATGAACAGTACTGATCAGAGGGTCAAAGCTTGCCTTAAGGGTATTTATGGGCCTCTTCAGTGCCTCACCTTTCAGCCTTCTGTTTCCATACTCGCCGACTCCTTAGTGCTTTCCAAAAAGGTGCCCATAAATACCAAGTGTTTGTAGGAAGGAGGACACCATTTCTCAGGTGGGTAGATTTAAGTCAGCAGAAGTGAGAACTCCTTCACAGCCTCCTGCTTTTAATAGGTTGGGTATGAGGGTATGCATAGTGTGTGTGTGTGTGTGTATCTATGAAAAAGTATGTTTATTGGCAGAAGGACCAGCAACAGTCTTACAAACTTGATTTCTACTGTTTTTATTTAAATACTTCCTTGCATTTCAAAGGGGGATAAATAAGATCTAGGAAATCAAGATTCCACCTGAGAGCATGGGCTTGGAAGACTCCCCTTGCACAGCCTCCTGCTATGGCCATGCCAACAGTCAGGATGGAAAAACTTCTCTTAAGAGCTGGGGCTCTGGTTAAATGTTTTCTTTACCTAAGCGCCTGCAGCACCATCCCTCTTCCAGCTTCACATACGCAGGATGGGGCAGAGCTGTCATTCAAAAAGGCATTTCTTCCAGAAATCAGGTAAAAACCCCTTAAATACAAAGATACTAGCAAAGCAGTATTTCCAAACTTATGCTGAGGGTTTCTATGAAAGCTTTTGTATAGAGGAGATAAAAAAGCCCCGAGGCTGCAGTGTCTTCTGTTGTGTAAGTAGAAGACTCCTCTGTGTAACTGTGCAAAATCTGCCACGGGTAAGGTAAGGTAAGGTAAGGCACGCTCACGTTTGGGTATTGCTTGTCCGCTTGCTTGATTATCTTCACCCCATCTCGCTCTCTGTGAGGTGGCTGGAGCAGAGGTCAGGGGCTCAAATGACAGTAAAGCACAGCCACTACAACAAGAGAAGGTGACATTTAGTAAAGATACCTGTAGTGAGTACACACGTTCCATTTCTAGCATGAGGAGGAAGGAAAGGCTATTGTTACAGAAGCAATTTTAGGGTTTTCCTGAATGATTTAAGTTTCTCTCTCACTGAAGTCAGAAGAGTTTTAGGATGATTTGCACATTCTTCCTTTAGCTCCAGAAATAAGTGACCTTCAGGTAATGAGCACGTGTAGGAGCGTGGGTTTTCTCCCACTTAGTCTTTTTAACGGGGCAGACACGGTCACTGCCATGAGCTGCTGCTGCACCTACTGGTTACCCTGGTGTGGATGGAAAAGGCAGAGGAACAGCTAGGTGGCACCAGGCTTACCCAGCCCTGTCTGTTGAGAGGCTACAGTGCTTTTTAAAAAAGGCTCAGACTGCTTATAACTACCCATGCTATGGAAATGCAGCGTTTATACATAAATAGCCATGATCTGCCAGAATGGAGCAGGATGGTCTCCACTGTTAAACCCTTCCTCCCCAAAGTAAAAAAAAGATGAAAAGCAAACATTTTAGAGAGAAATGAACTTACGTTAACAAGGTTCAATTCAACTGTTCCTGTTTTCTCAGTATCCAGTTTTCTAAACATTTCTGTGGCAGGAGAGAGATGACAGGCAAGGATGGATACAGGAACTCACTGGAAAGACTTCCCCTCCCTCCCGCTTCAGGATCAGAAAGGAATTCAGGCTCAGAGGCTAACATTCCAGTGGTCTATATACCCCAAACCAGAAAGGGCCAGACTAAAGTCACTGCATGCTCACATGCAAGAACCAGACTGAACACTGTTAATAGTTCAGTCTGTAGCACTAATGCTACCTGTCAGTCTATACACATTTAGATTGAGTTTGTTTGGTTTTAAATAGGCATTTAATTGTTTGCATGAAGGACTGACGGGCTCTGGATCAGCAGCCTGGCAGCAAAGGCTGATTCCTTGCTCCAGGAGATGTGTGCAGCTGCAGTTCCTGGTTTATAACTCAGCTCTGAAACTACTTTGGTTCCAGATGGAAGGTTCCTGAGAAGCTTATCCTGGTGTTGACACCACGAAGCGAGAGGGTCCAGCTGGTGATTAAGCATGTACTCACTGAACAAGGTTTCCAGTCGAATCAGACACCGGACAAAGTTATCGAAGTCAATGATGAGGTCTTCATCAGCAAAACGGGCCACAATGACTTGATGTAACTGGCAGTTCAGTTTGAACCCTAAAAATACATTGCCAAGGATTCAAAAAAGAAGGTGAAGAAAAAGAAACACAAAAGAAAGCTCCAACCAACAGGAAAAAAAACCCCAAAACCCCAACCTTACACACTGCCAGAAATTCAATTAGCGACTGCTGATGCCATTCACAAATTTCCTCCATTTTGGAAACCCCCAACACCCCCTTCTGTGCTTGGGAGTGAGTTAGATCTGTGAGGAGGTCACCTTGTTTCTGCTGCTCGTGCTCCCCTTTCCCTGGGGATGTGGTCTATTGCTCTGATTGGCTCTGGCTCCTGCTCCTTCCCTGGGCAATGAGGTGGCAGCCAGACTCGCCCCCTCCAGACCTGAGATGAAGCAGTGGCTTTCTGTGGACAAATGGGTCTGTGTTTCCACAGAGCACTGAAATGTTGGGACAAGAAGAAACGCTGTCTCATCTTAGGCAGTGACAGGAGAAGGAAGCTCCAGCGAGCCCCAACATTGACATTGAGTTGACTCCAGAAGACCCCTCAGTTAATTTGTGATCCCGTGGGTCTGTGATCCCCATCTCACTCCCTGTCATAACCCAGATTTGCTTTTCAGTGGTTGCCAAAAGCAAACTGACTCTCCTTTCAGCATTTTCATAGGCTCATGCCAAACTCATGTTTACTCAGAGAGAGAGACTCATGGAAAGACTGGAATTACACCAAAGATGCTGTTCCAAGACCAGATTGTTGCAGTTATTTCTGCTACAAAAGCTGGTGACTAAAGAAAACAACTGCAAACCCATCACTCCTCTGAGAGGTTGAGAAAGACAAGAGCCCAGGCCGAGCCCCTGGATTTAACAGAGATTAGTGAGTATCCATCAACCCTGCTCCAAACAGATATAATCCCACACGGAGATGGACCAAAGTAAATACCTGCCATTTCCAGTGCTTTCCTCATCTCATAGGAGTTCATGGTACCAGAGCGATCCACATCGATTTCCCTGTAAATTTTCTGTAGGACACAGAGCCCCAGTTAAAACTTGTCAATAATTCAAAGCGGCTTTTGGCAGAAGTCAAACACTTCAAATTGCAGCCTGTTATGTTCCTTGGGAGCGTTCACAACCTTGGTCTGAAGGACTAGGTGCTTATCCCCCAAGTCTGGCTAAAAAGCAGCCTTGGAAAGCCTTTTTAATGCTGCAGCCAGAGTGGATAAGGACTCGGGAGAAGGCCTGGAACCCTGAGATGGAGCGGGAAGTCCCTGCTTTGGGAAGTGAGAACGTATACATTGTCTGAGGGAAATCAGGCTACGGGCACCTCTATGTTTGATGGCATCTTCGCCCACAAGAGGCTGCCTCTTACCTGGTATTTCTGAATCTTTGTCCAGAGAGTGTGGAATTCCTTCAGCCCCAGTTTGCCGCTCCCGTCGTTCTTCTCTGAGTTAAGGAAGGAAAGGAAGGCATGGGGTGTCCCGTCCCTGCGCTCGGTTTTACTTACACGGGCAGCGGTGACTTAATACGCAAACAAAAAATAATCAAAAGTGCCATTAAGGAAAGGATGCAAATCCTCTGTGAAGGACTCGCCCTGTTGAATACACTATCATTGGCCAAGATGTTTTTCTAAATCAACAAGGGGATTGAGTCACTTAAACCACCAGCAGCTCTCTCTGCTCCTCCTTTCCCAACTTTCTATCTTTTCAGTCCGTGTACAAAACAGGAGACACGAGGCAGTTTTGTTCTGCGTCCGTGGTTCAACACCTGCAGTTAGAGCAGCACGAGTCGTAACTCCACATTATAAACAGGAAAGGCCACCATCAAGCCTGCAATTTGAAGAACTTCAGTTCTTGCACAAGCAGCTAACAAAAGAAACCAGGGTATGGCATCGCTCCCAAAACCCACTAAGAAGTCCCTGAAGCCTGCCATATTTTACACCAAATTATAGCAGAGCATCCTTCTCCTGGTAATTTTCCCTTTTTCTCACTATATAAATCAACACCCACCGCCCAAGGAAGCTGGACACAACCATTCTTAGACTTGAATCCTACATCCTCCACTTCTGCCCTTATTCTCAGGAGTAAAAGCTGCTAAGCTCCAGCATACTCTCTGGTTCCTCTATTTGCTTCCCTCATTTTCTATCTGCTAAGTTCTCGAGGCTTTATGATGCCCTTACCAACTCCAGTCAGGTAACAGAGCAGAGAAGTGCCCTGAAATGTTCAACCTCTACCTGCCAAGTCAAGCCACACCACACTGAGAACCCGGTGCCTTTTCCCAGCACAAACAGCACTTTGTCCCCAGCTAAATCACAACATCCAACAGCCAGGAAGGTGCAAAGCAGATGGTCCTGGCTGAAAATGGATCTTTCCCACTGCCTGGGAGAATTCACGTGCCACAGTCAGCAGCAATAGCACCGGACACCATTTTTATTCAAAAGAAACAGGGTAAAACCAGCTTCTTCACCTCAGGAGCCACTAGAACACTGGTTTGGACCCAGTACTGTGAAGGCAGCACCTCCCCTGCTCCAGTACAGGCAGAAGAACATCACCCAGGAACAGCCTTAAAGGATACATCTAACAGGTCAACCATTATTTTGCACGTCTCAATACTGAAGCCATCAGATTTAATGTCTTGGCCTGGAAAGGAAGAACAAAAGCCAGGATTATCGTTGCATGCTCTCCCACATCACTTTCCAAAATCACCCAGGAGCTCCATGACCAGCACATACACCTCAGCCCTGGCCTGCTTCCATGTGGCCTCCTCCACAACCAGCAAGATGACTGAAGGTGAAGTTAGCTGGGATGTCTCCCCCAGCAAACAGCCCGGTTAGTCTGGTCTGTAGGTGTGCTACAGAGGCAAGAGGCAGAGACAAAGCTTTCCTGCTCTTGCTGTCTGCCTGCAAAGACAAGGGTGGGCTTCTGAGCTGTGGAGGTCAGTTGGTAGGGAGCTTCAATGCAAGGGAAGAAGATCAATCAAGCCTGGTAACCAGCAATACACCAGTGCTAATTGGCTGGGGCACCCAGACGTACAGTACAGTCCTGGCGAGCTGACTAAGATTTCACTTTGGAAATTAGAGCCAGGAAACCAATGCAGGGCCAAGCTCTCAATCAGTTCACAATCATTTCACAGCTAAAAGAAGCCCAGAGTTTCAAAATGGCTCCCCCTCCTCAGGGACGCCCCAGAATCCTGAGCGGTTCCACGCTAAAGCAGCAGCAACACCTTCTCCTGCTTGTTATTCAAGCATTAATCAAACGTTAATCCTGACAGGCAACTCCCAGCAGCAGATGCTGGGAGAGAAGGCACCAGCGTGTGCCCTGCCAAAGTGTGCACAACCCCAGCCCTTCCGCAGCCCCCTGGAAGGAGAAGAGCACGTGGCTGTGGCCACAGGGAGAGCCCAGCCACAGGCCCAGGGCAGAAAGTCCAGGGCTGTGACTGCCCAGGCCAGTGGTGCGCTCAGTGCTCTCAGGGCCAGGCTGGAAACCTGCCAGCAGCCAAATGAAGTTGCAGATGGAGAAAGGTGCTTACGTTTAGCCATGACTTTATTCAAGATGCTGCGCAGCTCAAAGGCAGAGATCTCTGCATCCTGCAGAAAAGAGGAAAACAAGTGGAAGAAAACTGGTGGATGAGAAGCTCAACATCAGCTGACAACATGCACTTGTCAACCGTATCCTGGGCTATGTCAAAGCATAGACAGCAGGTTGAGGGAAGTGATTCTGCCCCCTCTGCTCTGCCCTGGTGAGACCCAGAGACGTTTTGGATGCCCCATCCCTGGAGGTGTTCAAAGCCAGGCTGGATGGGGCTTTGAGCAACGTGGTCTAGTGGGAGGTGTCCGTGCCCATGGCAGGGAGGTGGAACTCAATGATCTTTAAGGTCCCTTCCAACCCAAATAATTCTATGGTAAGTCTTATCACTGTGAGCTGCAGACACTGTCTCATCATCAGCCCTTGGGCAAGCTGGTCAAGTTCAGACATCCCTTTGAGTGCAGGGCGGACACACAGGTGGTCACCTCTACCCACCTCCCATTCCCAGGAGCTCAGCCCTGCCCTGTGTGTCAGCAGCCCCTGCTGTGGGATGCTGCCAAGCCCTGGGGCAGGAGAAAGAATTAGACTCCATGATGGGGGAGACGTCTCTCTTACCCACTCACTTTCAAAAAATAATAATAATAAAAAAATACTCACACTTCCTGCCAGCTGTCCAAAAAGTTTTTTAAAGCTGGGCTCGATGTCGTCCTCACTGATCTCGGTCTAGAAGACAGGAATAGGGAATATGGAAAAAAGAACTTCATGCATTATTTCCTTGCCTCTAGTAAAACACAATTTAAATGGCAAAGCTGAAGATAGAGTGCTTTGATTTTCATCAATTTTATTTTCAGGGGCACCTCAAAATGCTGGCATTGCAAATGCTGCAGGAATTAAGAACTTTTGAAATTATTTTTACTAAAAAGAAAAAAACAAAAAGCTAGAAAACCCTTCCAAAACTAAACAAAAACAACTTTATTCTGTTAAAAAAACCCCAACAAACAAAAAACTCAAAAACCACCACCCAAATCCAGAACTTCATTGCTGCTGCTGCTGAGGCTGCTATGACTGTTGGACTGGCTGTCTTTAAATAAAGACAAGCAAGCAAAATATAAGTTCTCATCTTGGAAAAAAAGAAAAAGGAAGAAAAAAAAAATAACTAAAAACAGAGTAGCAGATGCATTAGTAGTGGAAACCTCTCCAGTGAGATGAAACATCTGGTGAGCCACTGCTTACTCATGGAAACAACAGCACAGACAAAAATCATCCCTATGGCTAAAGGGCTGTGCTCTCAGGTTCCTGGGAAGCTGGTAACTCCAAAAGAAAAATGCTGCCCTGCACAGGGAACAGAGCGCTCCAACCCCACTTATTTATGGCAGAATTATCTCAATTTAAAATATTTAAGATATACCTCTTCAAAATTGGCCTCAATTTGATCATCTATAACCCTAGAAAGACAAAGAAATCAATATTAAAAACAAACCAGGTAATTTTTCCTAATGCTCTTGTTTTGAGCTTTAGTTAATGAAAGATCCTTTAAATTACATGAATAAAGACGAGTCTTCAGAACTCGGAAGCTACTGGATTAAATCAGCCACAGACCCTACAGAACACAGGTGAAAGCAGTATTTTGCCAGCAGTGATGAGAGTTTCAAAACACATTACAAACCATGCAACATCCTGCAGTCACAGGCAGGACTTTGGGTCAGACATAACCCTTTGGGTCACTTAGTGCCAACTCCTACAGACCTCAGCCCAGGCCCAGGCTCTCAGGCACAAATCAAACTTAAATCTAGGGTTTTTTTTTTTTTTTCCTTTTTTTTTTTCCCCTTTATAACAGCAAAAGCGAGAGACTGAAGGTCACTGGGATGTACCAGAGCGGGAGAAGTGTTTCACTCTGTCCCTCAGCTGTAGTGGGAGATCACACCTGAGGATGATGCATAAGCACTGCTCAGGGCCCATCAAAAGCTGGATGTGCCTTCACACAACTGACACCCCCGCTTTCTCACTGCTACAGAAACACACACCAAGAGATTACAAAATAGGAGAAAGCTTTTTGCTTGGATTGAGTTAGAAAACTCAATATGAAAGATCCCATACCCCTTCCCAAGGCCTTAGTTAGCCCAGCTGCTCTTCAACATGGGATGTGGCTATATTTTTTCATGGCTTCACAGCTAACAGAGTGGTTTGAGCCAGTTCCGTTAAAACCCATTTCAATTTTATCAAAGGTGTTGTTTGCTTGAGCAGGTATCTTGAGTTTTTTTTTTCAGTCTGATCCGAAAAGGTACAATATCCATTGTTGCAACCAAAAGCACACGCATTTCTGTCTCCCAGGTGGGGAGCCCAGCCTGCAGCTCTTGGGGGCTTCCTTCTCTCCACTTAAAATATACTATTTTATTATGACATGGCCATTCCCTCCTGCTAAGTTCACTTAAACTTTCCTCAGTCGCACAGAGAGAAGCTGGAGTCAAACAATAACTGCTGGTACCCCATCTCTGCAGGGCAGCTGTGCATCACCCCTTGCTGCGGGAAGCCCAAGTACCCCCCCAGCAGCCCTGGGCTGCCCCATCCTTCCACACCCACGAGGCAGAGCAGAGATCATCCACATGCCCACACAGCTTTTCCACTGGTTACCAAAACCACCGAGCCACATACGTGGAATTTGCATTTTTTTCAGAGAAGACACGTAGACAGAAATCCCCGTTCTTGTTGGGTTCAAAGGTTGAGGGCACGACGATATATTGTCCCGCGGGCAGCTTGAAGCGGTTCAGTACTTCCCGCAGGTTGATGAAGGTGTTCGACTTTTCTCTGGCTTTGTTGGTCAGGAAAAAGTTTTTGCTCAGATGAATATTTGTCTGGCCAGAAAACTTATGAAAAGCAAAGAAAGAAGGCAAAAAAAATATTCCTCAGTTTGCATGTGTTTGCATGTACAAATTAAAAGTATAATAGATATGACAATTTATGGGGAAAGAAAAAAAAGCTGTCCAGTCAAGAGAACCAAAAAAGAAAAGAGAAAGGGGGTGGGGGTGCATTCCACCACAGTACTCCTGACCTGTAACTGCAACTCTATTTTGCAGATCGCCTCAATAAATCATTCGGGTCGTATTTATGCTTTGCAGCTGATGAACAGTCTGTGCAGACACCCGGCAAACTCTCCCATCAGCCATTTCTCTTTAAAGTCAGGGGGATTATGACCCATGTCTCTCTGGTCCCCAGACCTGGCGCCCCCAGGGGGCTGTAGATCAGGCTGCCCCTGAGGTCAGGCTGCCCCCAGGAACAGAATAAATGCTCTGCCTTATAAAAGCGTATCTGGAGTGTAACATCTTCCAGAACCAACAGCTCAGAGGCATCTGCTGCCCTGCCTGGTATCTCACCACCGCATTGCTCACCCCTCTCTCATCCCCAGGGTTGGCTATTAACTACCTGCAGGTAGAAACAGGGAGAAACTGACCAAGTCTGCACAGGGCTGTACAGGTGGGGTATCTCAGGCCCAGAAGCAAACACCAGGAACCCACACGGTTCAGAAACCTCCCCCTTCCAGTCCTCCCAGATTTTTAAGAATGCAAAAACCTGTCAGACCTGCTGCCATGATAGGAGATCGAATTCCACCTTTGGGGAGAAAGAAGTGCTGTAGCCAGAGTCTTTTTTACAGCCTGGGGCTGTAGCCAGAGTCTTTTTTTTTTTCNTGAATTCCACCTTTGGGGAGAAACAAGTGCCATGGGGATGTAGCCAGAGTCTTTTTTTTTTTTTCTTTTTAAAACAGAAACCAGATTTCAGAGCCCTGGGATGAGAGCTGAGTGGCTGACAGAGTACTGCTAAGGCACTCAAAAGGTACCTCAGAAATGTCATTAACTGGTAGCACCATTTCCTTTCCTGAGGAAACTACATTTTATGTAGGAGCCGCTGTTTTGAGGTGCCCTGGCTACACCCTTGCATGTACAGCATGCCCCAATACATAACAAGGTGACCCTGTCGTTTTGCTCAACTTTACTCCTTCCTCTGAGGAGCAACAGCTCAGAGGCATCTGCTGCCCTGCCTGGTATCTCACCACCGCATTGCTCACCCCTCTCTCATCCCCAGGGTTGGCTATTAACTACCTGCAGGTAGAAACAGAGAAACTGACACAGGCAGTACTTAGAGAAGAGTTAAAAACCACCTCCTTGGAATACCGGTTGCATGTCAAGCACCAAGTCTGCGCAAACCTGAGACAAGCCGCTGTGCTCAAGCCCCCTTCCAGAATAAATATCCTCTAACTTTAGACTCTGCACACTCAATACTGTCCTGCAGGGAAGGAGGATCTTCTGAACCATTTAGTTCCACAAGCCATCCAGCCCCAACTCTGCATCTTGACCATCAAACTCGTGCTACATACCTCAGGGGGCACCTGCAAGGAGAAAAGGAGAGGGTTATTTGCCTTTTGAACAGTAGCTCCAGGGCTGCCACTTTTCACTGCTGGTTACGGTTAGCAGGTACAATCACATTCTTGGGGGGAAAAAAACCCACAAAAAAAAAGTCAGCTTGAGAGGAAAGGTGAGCAATAATGCAGTTTTCTGATTCCTTATGGGTTCAGGAGACCTAGCTTTGCTTTAAACCTTCCTTGCCTGCAGGGAGCAGGTTCTTTAACAAGCTTTTCCAAAGCTGGGATATTGGGAAAACAAGCAGTTGCACATATTGCCCATGGTTACAGAGCAACCTGCAGGTAAGACCGTTATTCCTGCTTTCACTGCCAGTTAACCAACGCTGCTCTGCAGCTCTGAACACAATGTCCTGCTTAAGGAGTTACCCTAGACAAGTCCCAGAGCCTTTATTCACCAGGAGTTTTACAGGTACATTGGCTGGTTCTGCTGCTTGGTTCAGGCTCTCCAAGCTAGCACAGGGTGACATCCCCACCGTGGCTGCTCTCACCCTGCTGCTTTTCACCCAACACGCAAAGGTTCACCCGCATTTCTACACTTTCATTTTACTTCATTTCATTTTGAAATATTTTTTCTGCTCCTCCATCTACAAGCACAGATTATAGGTGAGAAGGGGCCTCTGTCAGTCATATGATCCAATCCCCTACGCAAAGCAAGGCCGATGTCCAAGTTAATGATGTTGCTTAAGACCTTTCCCAGCATAGGTTTCAACATCTCCAGGAATGCAGATTCCATCACCTCTCTGGGTACCTGTCCCTGTGCCTGACCGCTCCTTTTTGTGGAGGATAACTTTCTAAACATACAAGTGGAAATTTCCTTACTGCAGCTGGTGTCCAACCCAACCCAGCTGAGTTCTGATGCATAGCCCAGTCTAAGAACTGCACTACCCCATTTATAAGGTGAATTTGCCTTCTCCTCCCATGCACTGCCTTAACTTGCCTCATAAATCGCAAAGCCGATGGTGTGCATGTCCTCTCCCATCTTCCTCTGCTTCCGCCGGTGCTTCTGAATCAGGCCAATGAGGAAAGTACAGCCTCCCTCAGGGTCATCGGGATCCTCGTCTTCTTCCTCCAGCTTGATTAAATACTGCGGATTTGTCCAGAAAGTGTCTGGGAATTGGATTTATACAAACTGCTCAGATGCTGGAAGCAGCTGTGCTGATATATACATGTCAGCTAGGACAGAATCAAGACTAATCTCCAGAATCAGCAGCGAGAAGGAAATCCCAACACCCTCCCACCCCGGCCTCTACAATCACAACTAGCCCCTCAATGGCAAGCAGCATTTCCTAAACCCTTGCCTTTTTTGAACCTTAGTCCCAGATATCTCAGGTACATCCTTCTTCCATAGGTCACCCTGTGGAAGGTCCCAGAATAAGCTCCTAGAAAAAGCACAAGTGGACAAGTATAAAGGGTTTCTCCATCAGTGGTGACCACATGCTCTTACTTGGGTAATTCCTGCAGCCCCCTGCAGTGGCTCCTCGCCTCCAGTTCCCATCCAGCTTTAGCAGGCTCCACTTCTTGTACTTGTCGCTTGCCAAGGTGTCTGGAGTCAGGTTACAGATCTCCAGGCGGGAATAATGTCTCAAGAAGTCATTGAAGGCCATCCTGTAGAAGGCAATGCCACAGACAATCATAGAATCATAGAATAATTAGAGTTGGAAGGGACCTTAAGGATCATCAAGTAACAACCCCCCTGCCATGGGGAGGGACACCTCCCACAAGACCAGGTTGCTCAAAAGCCCCATCCAGCCTGGCTTTGTACACTCCCAGGGATGGGGCAGCCACGGCTTCTCTGGGCAACCTGTTCCAGAGCTTCACCACCCTCACAGGAAAGAATTTATTCCCAATATCTAATCTAAATTTCCCCTCTTTCAATTTAAAACCATTACTCCGTGTCCTATTGGTACACTCCCTGACAAAAAGTCCCTCTCCAGCTCTCCTGTAGGCTCCCTTCAGATACCGGAAGGCTGCTATCAGGTCTCCCTAGAGCCTTTTCTTCTCCAGGATGAACAAGCCCAGCTCCCTCAGCCGGTCTTCACAGGAGAGGTGCTCCATCCCTCTGACCATCTTGGTGGCCTTCCACTGGACCTGTTCCAACAGTTCCTTGTCCTTTNGGTGTTAAAAGCACTGGTTTGGAACACCTGAGGAATGCCACTTGTTATTGGCCACCACTTGGACATCAAGCTGTTGATCTCAACCTTTTGAGTGCACCCATCCAGCCAGTTCCTTATCCAGCAAGAGGTCCGTCCATCAAATCTATGTTGTTCCTGTTTTGAGACCAGGATGTCGCACAGGACAGTGTCAAAGGCTTTGCATAAGTCCAAGCAGATGACATCTGTTGCTCTGCCCTTGTCCACCAAGTCTGTGGCAGTATCGTAAAAGGCCACCTGATTTGTCAGGCACATTTGCCCTTGGTGAAGCCATGCTGGCTGTCTCAAATCACCTCCTTTTTTTCCATGTGCCTTAGCAGAGATTCCAGGAGGATCTGCTCCATGACCCTGCCAGGCACAGAGGTGAGACTGACTGGCCACTAGTTCCCTGGGTCTTCTTTTTTTCCTTTTTTTAATATCAGGGTTATGTTCCCCTTTTTCCAGTCAGCGGGAACCTCACCAGATTGCCAAAATTTCTCATATATGATGGAAAGCGCTTAGCAACTTCATCCACAAGCTCCCTCAGGACCCGTAGTAGATTTTGTAAGGTCCCATGAATTTATGCACCTTCAATGTCTCCTTAGATTGGACAGGTTTTCTAAACAGTCCCCTTGTCCATCAACCCTCTCTCCTGTTGCAATTTTGCACTAGGATTTGGGATAAGTTTGCTCACTCACCTTGGAGAGTGTACTGGGAGAGGTTACTTCGTGTGAAAAAAGCAGAGGAGAAAACACTGCCTTCAGCCTGAATGGAAACTCAGTGGTACTTACCAAAATTCCCCATCTTCATGCCTCCTGGTCAGCCGCTCCCGTACCTCAGGGTCAACACCACTCCAGTTTGGACAGCTGAAAGACAGCCCCACATCAGCTACAGGGCATGGTAAAGGTGAAATCCTAATGTAACTGTTCTGGCATATTGATTTCACTGTCTTACAACTCCAGGCCGTGGCAGTATAAACTCCAGCTTTCATTGCTAACAACAGCAATGGATCCTAAAAGCTCTTTTAGAAAATAAGTTTTCAGAAGTTCACAGCTGAACCCAGGCTGATTAAGAAGCAGAAACTATGGAGAGGCTTGTAGGAACCACCAACCAAATCACTGCACCTTACACAAAGGCAGATGTTTGTAAGAAGAACGCTACATGCTGCAATGCCTGTGTGAGAGACAACAATGGTGGAATGCTAATTCTGAACAGCATAGAGCAAACTTCACATTCACATGTGACTTAGGGAGGAATTTGAGGTCAGGAGAAGAGAGACGACAGCAGGAACACAATCATATCCCTGCAGCAGAAGCCTACAGGTGGTATGCAAGCCATCGACTCACTTGTCGTTCCACTTTCCAGTCCATTCCACTTCCCCCCAGGGATTTCGGATTCTGATCAGCTTCTGCACCGTTCCTCGGAAGTTCACCTGGTGGCATGAGAAGCATACAGAGTTACTCAGGGACTCAGCACTGTGCTCCCTTCCACCTTGGTTATGGGAATTGAAAATTGTGACAAAGTATGGCAGTGCTCCACAAACACTAAAGCGTATATACGCGTATATGCCCTGATATGGTCCAAAAGACCTGAAGTAAAACTGATTTTAAATGAGCCTCATGCACCCAGGCTTGGTCAGAGAAGTTTTTTGTGTAATTAAAGCTCAAATGATCATATACATCAAAACCCAAATGTCTGGTTTGTGCTACTAAAAGAAAAGTTACCTCTTACAGGGTTGCAAGCAAAGAGAATGTAAAGCTGCTACAGGACTGCCGAAAACCAGAAACAAGGGGATATTTCCCCAAAGTTTTAATCTATGTATATACTGCCCTTTCACATCCATTTAATTCCAGCCGCACCCCCCATAATCTCAACCGCATCTATTACAAGAGTTGGGGTGCTCAGTCAGGCCCCAGCCACACCTGGACCACACAAATGCCCTACAGGGCAGCAGTGCTAAGTTGGGCATTTAAAAGCACTAAGAGCGTTAAGTTGAGGAAGGAGGTGGTGCACCTCTAGAGCCCGAAGCCAAGAAAGCCACACAGAGCATCAGCAGTGCAGAAACAATGATAAGCCATCCTTACAAAGCCAGTGCATGTGTCCAAGGGAAAAGCCTGGTGAAGTCATGCCTGTTTGTGAAATAAGGTCAACAAACTCCCTCTTTGCTGCTTTTGCTGGGAGAGGAGAACCAATTGCACACACATAGACCTGCCCATCAGCAGCACTCACCTTGGCACAGCACGTCAGTGGCTCCCTACACCTCACTCTAAAGCTTCAGAGGCATTTCAGAAACAATAACTGATGAAGTGACCCAAAGCCTGCGACACACCTGAAAGGACATTACGATCTACTGCTTTTGTTTTCACTAGCCTTACCATTGCCAGGCACCTCTTCTTGGACCTTGCATTCGAACACCGTGCCCTTCCCAAAGAGCATTTAAGGCACAATAATACTTATTTTTTGTTTTGCTTGGCACACATTTCTTGCCCATCTTGCTAAGCATGTAGAGTACAGTGCTGCCTGCTCAACAGAATTGTGCTGAAGGGCCTAGTGACCAGCAGAGGGTAGTGTGCCCTCTGCACAGGGCTCCTCACTGCCCCTTCTCACCGGGGAACAGCAGTACTTAGGGATAAAAAGGGTTTCAGGGTTTTTTATGTCAAACCCACGAAGAAGTCAAGTTTAAATGATTTTTAAGAGGTTGGGTGGTGCCTCCTGCAGATCATATCATTCTGCAATTTATCCAAAACATGCCAACTAATTCAGTATTTCTTCAGAAAGAAGGGACTCCAAACCTGATTCGTCATAGCGGATGAGACTGAAGAATTTGCCAAATTGAAGATGAATTTGTGTCTGCCATGGCCTGCGAAGGCTACGTTTCACCTGTTTGGGGATGCACACCTACCTCCTCTGCCCCGGTGACTGAGTACGCATGTCCCTTCACTAGCTTCTGGGAAGTGACAGCCTCTGTTTCTGCTGCACTGGTGATCTGGAGGAGCAAAGAAAAGTGTGTGAGTGTGGCTTCCTGCATGGAAGGGGATTCCACAGAGCAAAGCGGGTGTACACCAGAACTTTTCCACTGTAGCAAACTCCTGGCTCCACAACACTTGGCGCAGCACATCCCCTCATGTGCATCTCCAAACACCATACAAAGGAAACGTGCATGATGAACTCCATGATCTCAAGGGACTAGGAGGAACAGGAGGAACACAGGGGATCTTCCTGTGTTCCTGTGCTGCCCAGGCATCACACCCAGATCCAGCAAGCCCCAGTGCTTTGGTTTTTGGACCTAAACACCCTCTTTGGCTCCACAGCAGGGTGGGAGGTTCCTGATCCTTTCCCCAGCACCACCACCCCAGGACCTGCCATGCAGGGGAGAAGGGAAAAGGCTGCACTTCAGATACCATTAATACTTGAAGGCAAATCAACCTCTCACTTCTTTGTGGCCTTTATGATACCCAGGCAGTTGGGCCAATAAGAAATAAGAAACTTATTAGAAAATGACTTCTTGCTCTAAAGATGGTTAAACTTCTATGAAACATGTTTGCCATTGCCTTCCCACCACCTCAGAATGTGTGTGACCTTTGAACATGCAGATCTGAAGCTTAATAAAAAGAGAGGGTGGGATCAAGCAGGCAGGATTCCTGCTGTGAATTCATGCTCTGTTATTGCCCTGCAGCACACTCTCCATGTAATGCTTAACCCCTGTGTCCCTGTTTCTCTGACAGAAGAGAAGAAAAGATTTTACAGGATATTTCAAAGATTAAATTCACTAATAATTAGTTTATAGTACATAAAGTGTCAGCACTAATCAACAAAAGAATATATTTGCTTCCCCTATGTCCCGAGGAGATTTGTATCATTCTAGGGCAAAAATCCAGATGTCAGATTCTTATCTGAATGCAAACTAGTAAAACAGGCCTCAAAAGTGCTGTGAAGTTGCACGCTGACACGAAACCAAGTACTTTTCCTGCTGTGAAGCTTCCCTCTCCTATGACTCTGATTTAAGTTAAAAAAATGGGAGGAAACACTTGAGTTTATATTATGAACGGGATCCCTGTAAACAGTTTACCTTCCCTTTAGACATAACTAAGATGTAATCTCCTTTGGGAGTAGGGTGATTATTGGAATAACAATACTCAGACTCACTTCACTCAGGCTAAAAGAGATGCTGAATCCTTTGCAGGCAGGGCCAAAGCTGCTCTCTTCCTCCTGATGCAGGTTCAGCTTTTGGCCATGTGTTTTCCCACAAAGCCTTTTAAAAGTCTGGCAACAGCTCAAGTCCCTCTGCTTCAAGAACGGAGCCCAGATTTTCTGGGAACATTTTGGTATGAGTTTGTGCAACAAACAGGCTATGGCAAGGAAGGACAGAGGTTGCTGCCTCTGAATATCTGACAGAAAAAGCCGTGAGCAGCAGCTTTTTTGTCTAACCCCAGTCAGCCTGTCCCAGTCTGCTGCCAAACTACATACAGACTTCCTTAAGAGCAAAGAAATACATCAGGACCCTCTAATGAGTTCCCTGCATGGTTTGTTCCCAGGAACCTATGAAAGAGGAAAAGCTTTAAGTCTTGAGGAAGCAAAACATGGGAGGCATCAAGCTTTTACGCATGAAGTCAACCTATTTTGCGACAAAGTCCTGGAAAAGCACACACCTGTGTCACACTGGGGTCAAAGGGAGAGCAGAGAACCAGACGCAGAGGGGACGAGTCTCCTTTGTACAGCTCCGTCCCCAGCTGCCCACACCACAGCAAGAGCCAAGCACCTAGCCGTAATCCCATTTAACTCACGTCAATGGAGCAGCCAAGAAGAGACCCCTTCTGAAGTGCCTTCTGCATGATTTTGAAGAGGTTGGGTGGTGCCTTCTGCAGCTCATACCACTCTGCAATTCCACCAGTGAAGTCCTCAAAGCCTTCAGTGGTGGTGCCACCAGAGAGAGCCTCATACGAGCCATTCAGCCTGCCGAATGGGAACACACACAACTAGATTTTCCTCTTCTCACACACACAAACATCAGGTTCCCTGTTCTCTTCTTCTCTTGGAAAGGGGCACTCAGTTGTGCCAACTGTCACAGCTTTTCTGCTTGCAACAGCACCATGGCAGATACGAATGTGCCTCCCCATCAGCTTTGCTCTTTACACGGCTGTACTTGGAAAAACCCATCTTACACCACTGTGTATACAGGTTGCAGGTTCAGTCATATCAATGATAAAAATCATGACCACTATTTGAAGAAAAAAAAAAATAAATAATAAGTAAATCAAGACCCAACAATATGCCTCTCAAGTTCCAGCAGCCTTTTAGTTCCTTTAACAATTATAGGTCTAATTTTCAGCTGACCTAAATCAGCTCAGTTTAAGTCAATGAAAAATAGTAATTTTAGATGGCAGAATTTCTCCCTGACCATACCTACAACTGGAAATTTGGCTTTGAGAGACCTGGGCAAGGAGACTGGCATACTTTGCATGCTGCAAGGCCTCACAGGTGCGTAGAGGAGATGTAAAGGAACTTCTAAGGCCCTGGGGACAGGAGACAGCACTTGAGGAACAGCCTTGCCATGAGATGCAAGAGCCATTTTTCCAGGCTGGCAGTAAAGCCAGTACTTTTGCCTACTTGCCTTAAGCACCTGTGGGCAAAGCTTTATTAAAGCAGCCACTGTGGGACACTCCAGAAGTTTTAAAGGTTAACAGTTAGGCTGATGTTTTAAACGCGTAGTATCTGTGCGGCTGAGGATGCTACAGGGAAGGAGAGGCATAAGAACATTATAGTGGGTGAAAAGCCATCTCCCTTGCCCGGCAGGGCTGCCCCAGCCTTGACTTACTTGGCATAGGCCTTCTCCAGCAGTGCGCTCCAGAACTCGCTGCCCTCCGCCGAGTGCACAAAGAGCAGCTCCCCATTCTTGGTGGGCAGCCTGTCATCCACCACGACGTCCACCCACTCTCCATACTGCCAGAACTGGGAAGAGAGCACAAACCCCTCATCACCACTCCATGCGGTGCACTTGGCTCACCATTTATCTGTCAACACCTCTTTTTAATTAGAGGAAAAGCAATACCCCTCACAGCCAGCTTGGCCCACCCTGTTCAGGGATACACGTCCACCCTCAGCTGGATCTGCTGATGAAGGAAGGACCACAAGGACAGCCCCTCTTTGGTAGACAGTCATCTTCCTTTCACCACTATCACCCTCTTTGGATACCTCCATTTTTCTGCCTGGCTCTTTGACACCCCTCAAAATGTTCCAGGAAACACTACAGACATGGACATAGCCAGCCACACTGCTTCCTGGCCAACAGCATTGGGGGTATGGCCAGAGCCAGTTTTCCACCTACCTGGAAGTGGAAAATTCCTGCATATTTATCCTGGAAACTCTGGTCTTTGGGAACAACGCGGGCCAGTATTTCTTCATTCAGGGTGAGAGAGGCAATAGCGGCCAAAAGCCAACAGTCCCCTGTCAAAGAAATGTTCGTTGCTGAAACATTGTTCTTTAGGTTTTGTATCCATAGGGATTGTGCATTATAGCTAATAACCACCTCAGATGAGATGAGATGATCCTTCCCATCACTTTACCTCTAAGGCCGATATAACGCATGTACACAAACATGAGCCATTTCCAGGCCAGCACTGCATTTCCTCAAGACCAGAGGAATAAAATAAAAAAAAGCAGGCTTTTACGATCTACCAGCACAGTTATCACCCACAATGGGATTATTTGAAACCTTAATATTCAATTGAGTTAGGAAGGTTAGGAAGCAGGATGGGGAAAAAGCAAAGGGCCAGGCCTGTGGGCACACGCAGGTAACTCAGGGCTGCAGCCTCTCCTCAAAAGGCCAGTGTTTTCTCAAGCACAGACTGTTTTGCTTTCCCTCCTCCTCCATGTTTAATTAACCCCTGGTGACTTGCCACCCAGGGGCCTACCAAGGCAAGCTGCTTTTAAGGCCTCTTGCCAGACTCCTACCAAATAGGAGCTCCTTTCACCCTACGCATCCCTGCAGGTCCTTGCCAGAGGCCTCCCTGTTTGATCCCTCATCCCGTCTCTGGCGTTAGTCACCGGAAAGTCAGGGAAGGCCTGAAAGCAGGCATTGTTCCCCAGTCCCTCACACCTCTTCACCCCTCCTGGGATGGAGCCAACATACACCAAACCACCATGCCACAGCTCTGGGCAGGCCCAAGCTGTCTGGATTGTATTTTTCCATACCATATTCTATCAAGCAGACCTATTTTTTTGTAATTATTTTCAGAAAGTAGCGTAGCATTGACAGAATGGCTACCTTGCTGCTCAGCCACAGGATTTCTGCAGCCCATTAGGAAGGTGATTAGAGATTTAAAGACCCAGCTGATCCTCTGATTCCCACAAGCCAACCCAAAATGGTCCTGCAGCACCTGTACAATCACAGGTTCAAGAAACATGAACCAGCCACAGCTGCTAGCAAGTCAGAGGCCAGCAAAGCAGCCATCCCCATACAGCAAGCTCTCTCCTATAGCAAAAGAGTCAACAGCGCACAGGTGAGAAGCCGGGGTTCACATGGGTGCCTGGAAGAAAGCTCCAGGGAGAAGCAGCTCTTGGTCACCCTCAGGCTCAAACGTAGCAGAATGTGGTAGGAATGTGGCCAACCTACAGCTCCCTGCAGGCCACCCATCAACTTTCACAGCTGGACCCTGGCAACAGCTCTATGAATAACATTTGTCCCATGGCCCTTTCTGCATCTTATGAAAGGTAGAAGATGTGGAACTGCAGATTAATTTCAAAACCTAAGATGTTTTACTATTTTATAACCGGGAGGGGAAGAATGGAACATAAAACTTTCCCTTCAGCCCTGCCTCTGGGGCAGCTTCTCTGCAACAGAGAAATCATGATGTCAGAGAAGTTTTTCAAACAGGAACACCTTGCCATTCTCCTGTGGCACATTATGAAGGATGTTCCCCACTCTCCACTGCAACAGCACATCCATCGCACCCTGCAAAATGACGACTCTTCTCTCAGTCTCCCTTGTAGTGTTGGGACCCTCTTCCCTGGGAGCTGAGGACCCTCCGGTGCTGTGGTGCTTTCAGAGGCACTCCCAAGCACAGCATCCGTGCTTGCTGGGAAAGAGATTGGGGTCAGAAGACACAGAGAGACATTTTTAGATGGGCTAATCCACAATTAACAATGTGATCCTCTGTCCCCCAGCCACATGAGGGATTTAGCAGCAATTCTCCTTATAGAGGAGGATGTTAAAGGGCTCCACAAACAAACCCTTTGGTCAAAAGGCAACAACAGGGCTTTACCTAATCTAAGTTCAGCTTAAATCTGTGCTCCTCTATACACAGCCTGCCTGCACAAAACTATTTTTATGGTTTTCTTCTTTGTTTTTGGTTGGGGTTATTTTTGTGACCAAAGGAGTCTTCAAACAAACCTCACAACATGGTAATGATTTGAAAAAGACTGTCCAGAGAATCCTTCTGTACCAAGGATCCCAGTTTTTATTAAGTCAACAAAACGGGTAGTTTCTGAACACAGACTTGGTGTTCTTCAAGTTCAATGGACAACTTCCTGTTAGAGAACAGCCCTGGCACTTTGACTGGGGCTCTTGTGGGGTCAGGCTGAATTAATAGTATAGTACCTCTGAGTTAATCTTGTATTGCCTCCAATCCTTCCTCCTTAACTTTTTTAGTTCCACTGGCACTCATCACACAGCAAGTCAATTCATTAACCCAGACAAAAAGGCTTTCTGTCACCTTGCTGAGTTAAAGGAGGCTTGTGACAGGCCTCCTCTGGGTCAGGAGAGCAGTGTGGTGTTGTGTATTTGGCCACAGAAATACTTTATCGGAGATGATGTGGGAGAAGGGGATCTACGTAAATATACATGTGCACTGGTCCAGTGCACAGCATAGGAGAGCTGAGCACTCTCCACTGTCACCCCAGCACCGCACACCGGTGGAAAACCCTTGGCTCCCCCCTTCTTCCAGCACCCAGGAGCCACTGGGTGCTTAAGACCAACAACTCAGGCCTACACTAGGAGCCTGAAGCCAGTACAGTTATGCTTATACAGACAATAAGAGAGCTGCAGTTATTCAACCTGGAGAAGAAAAGGCTCTGGGGAGACCTTAGAGTCCCTACCAGTACCTGAAGGAGGCCTATGCAAAAGCTGGGGAAGGACTGTTTGCAAGGGCATGTAGTGACAGGACAAGGGGCAATGGTTTTAAACTAGAGCAAGGTAGGTTTAGATTAGATGTCAGAAAGAAGTTTTTTACAATTCAGATGGTGAGACACTGTTGCTCAGAGAGGTGGTGGAGGTCCCATCCCTGGAGACATTCAAGGTAAGGCTTGATAAGGCTCTGAGCAATCTGACCTAGTTAAACATGTCCCTGCTTGCTGCAGAGGGTTTGGACTAGATGACCTTTAAAGGTCCCTTCCAACCCAACACACTCTATGATTCTATGAAATTAGATAAACCCAGAAAGGGAGCAACTTGGCCTTCTCAGCATTGTTGTGCTAGTCCTAAGGCACAGTGGGGTAAAACCATCCAGCTCTTGGCCTCTGCAACAAAGCTGCAGGCAGAGCTGAAAGTACTTTGTGCATACTGTGTCGTGTGGGTGGAAACTGCTGGATGCACAGCCTACGCCCCTTGTTCACAGTCAGCTGCAGAGGTATTTTTCCCCTCTCCATTGCTCAACCAGCAGCATGAACCAGAGTTCACATGGCACAGCCTTACTCCACCAGCCAAACTCAACTGCTCCAAGAGATCCCCCCCAGAGCATTTGACATGGTGTTATTTCCCTCAGGAAAATTCTGCTGACTTCAATTAGTAGCAAGTCAGGCTCAGCAAGCAGCTGTTCCACCACTCTCCATATGAAATATTACCATTTCTATTCCATAAACAAGGCAGGGGCTCAGCAGGCAGAGGGCAGCCGAGAAAGAATAGGTGAACAACTTGATATGACCACAGTAGCTCAGGAAACCTTGTTCAAGAAGCTCGTCAGGCATCTAGTCTAAGAGTGTATACCCTTTAATGCTATAATTAATAATGCTATAAATAAGAGCATATACTCTTTAATGCTAATCCTGTAATACATCTTTGAATCAGATATAGATAGTCCTTTGAGTCCCCCTATAGATAAGAAGCACTTAAATTCAAGAAAGAGAAAATCCCCCTAGAGGGTCTCTCAGCTCCTAAGCAGAGTTTAAAAATAATTCCCTTTAATTTCTAGCTGTCCCATCAAGGCAGACATGAAAAGAAACATGAAGACTTTGTTGTAAAATCTCTCTGTTGAACTTGATCCTGGGTTCTAAAGAGAATCTGGAGGCAGAAAAACAGATCTGAACTCAGACAACTCTGGGCAAGGTCATCTTGAGGTTAAAAGGCAGATGCAGCATATATGGGAGACACACCACCCTTTGGTTTCCACACTTAAAAATGCCATCTCTCCTCTTCTGACCAGTCATCACTAAAAGTAGGCCTGATAATTCAAAGCCTGGATGAGAACTGACCTTGTGATAACACTTGAAGTTTTACCCTGCACTAAGCAAGCCTGAGCAGGGTCTTTACCAAATAGTCTTAACTAGAAGAATGGTACTTTTGTAAAGCTCTTAACAGCAACTTCACTTTGATAGAGGAGGAAAGGCCAAGAGGAGGCTAACAAGCAGGTTCTTTACATGAAGACTTTGAAAGGTTCTGCTAACAAGGTTTGGTTAACCATGCAGAATTTTGTAAATGCAGAATAAAGCTACTAGACAAAGGTATGTTATCAGGCTGTGAGTTTATTTCTATCAACAGGAAGTACTATTTTTTTCATGTTTCCTTTTTGCTGCTCTGTTTTACTTATTTCTATATATCCATCACTGCATTTACCTAATCTGCAGCTATAAACAAGAATGTTACCAAAAAAAAGCTCAATTGCAAGGCAACATAGATAGTCATGAGGGCTTAAAATTGGCCATTCTGGAGAGCAAAGGCAAAAAAGCACACCCATGAAGTGCCTGGAGGGCTGCAAACTGAAGGCAGCTGCAAGCTGAAGGCAGCTCCCCCTGACACTGCACAGCCCATATAAGAGCTTGGGGTCAAAGGAAAAATGAGCCAATTACAGACACATCATTATTTTTAAACACTCACAGCTATAGATTAACAATGTATTTATATTACTACCATGGAAGTGAAAGAAGTTTTCTGGTTGGAAACAAACATGAGGCTGTGGCCCTCCACTTAGAGCACACCAGTTGCCAACATGGGAAAGCCACGCAGCTGAATTTCTAAATCAGCCTACCCAACTCATTTTTCCACACATTTTTATTTTGGGAGGAGACACCTTTGTCTAAAACAGCAGAGGAGAGATACTGCCCTGTGTATGCCCCAGTGTTGTGATACCATAGTGACATCCGCTCCAAAGAAGGTGCTGAAGGGTGAATAAGCTTCCTCTCCACTGCTTCTTTGGTTCCTCCCCTCTGCTGTTCTGAGTCACCACATCCCATGTGTCACCATCCTGAGCCAAATACCATCACTGACTTCAGCTCCAGTACTGCAAAACCTACTCCAAATACCCGCCTTTAAAAGCTTCTCCTAAAAAAGCACCAAGAGCAGAATAAAGGATAATCCAAAGCCCAACCTTTTCTGTGCTGATGATCAGCTATGTCTCTTACACATCCCCACATCCAGGTCAAAAGCAATGAAAACAATTTCTAAGCTGCATCTGGCCCACAGACCAAAGACTCCTGGACTAAAAGGGACATCTGTACCACTGCTCAACAGCTGAGCTGCTTGGTTATACATCCCCTGCCAAGAACACTGGTGCAGTAGCGTTCATCCAAAACGTTCTGAATGACTGAGCAACAGGTTGAAACTCCACATGGGTGAAGACCTGTTCCTTTGCAATCAAACCTTTTGGGGGAATAAGTAAGACTACAAAAGCTTGTTATGGAAAAAGGCAGTGTAATAAAAAGTACAGCTTTCCAAGAACCCCTGACATCTTCCACTGCATTCTCCTCTGTAACATCCTAAAATGTGATGGAACGTCAGTGTCAGCACACCAAGTTCAAGTAAACGGAAGCTTAAGTAATGTATTGATAAAAATGCTTGTGTCAGATGAAGCAGTGGTGAAAAAAAAAATAAAAGCATTTGTATAACCCATCTGCTAGCTTCACTGTGTGAAAAAGGGGAGACTCAATACAGGCTCTCAGTAACTCAGCGGCTATACAGAGAAAAGACCAATAGTATCTAATTGTTAATCAGCCACTAAAGTGTCATACAATACCAAAATCCTGACCAGATTCATAAGAAGACAGCAGGGTGAGTCATGGCAGTACTTATTCACCATAAAAACAGCAATACAACCAAGAACACTAACAATCTCCTATTTAAATATTGTTTCAGGAGGTTAAACAATACCAGCTGTGAGGCAGTTCATATCCTTTGGTTGTACAACAATACCGTACAACTCCATGAGAACATCTGACTGGTGGTCCAAAGACTGCTAAGGCAACAAATGCTTTCATCAATTCAAAACAAGGTTTCACATTAGCAACAGCAACTCCACAACTCGAAAATGAAATTACAAATCTTTCATTTCGGTGCTCTTGCTGCCACAACATCTGGATAGAAAAGCTGGAAGCCTGCAGAAAAACCACCAAGTGCCTCCAGAAACCAGCATCTCTACAAAACACCAGATGTAGAAATGGCATGACAACAAACTCTCATATCAAATTGAGCAACTCCTTAGCTGTAAAGTTCCACAATTAAAAAAAGAGGAACTGATGCCTCACGTGGGATAAGCTTCATGCTAAAATAGTCATGGTAGGAGATGATATTGGGCAGAGAGAACACATGAAGGAAGCTGGTGACATGTCAAGGACGTCACCGATGACACAACAGAGCCGAAAAAAATCCATGCCACAGATGATATTGGGGCATAAGAACTAAATTTACAACCTAAGTTATTGTCAGGGCTCTTCACCCAAACTGTATCTAGTTGTTAAAACGCTGATCTTCTGAATAACTACTGAAAGAAATGCAAGCACAGGCTATGTGAAATAAGCTTCCCTCTCTGTTACATTTTTGGACACAAAATCGCAAAGAGCAGCAGCAGCAGGACTAGAAAGGAAGAAGCTGCAGCCTGGCTAATATTATGCCGATGAAAAGCAAACAAACAGAACTTTGGTCCTTTGCCAGCCCCGCTGCAAAACCACAACACACGGCAGATATTAGTCATGTTTCCCTGCACTGAGAGCCTCCCCTCTCAACCAGACTGTCAGTCTCACCTAAAACCCTCTCCCTGCAGTTATGGAATAAATCAGAGCCTCACTGCTTCCACCCCAGCCTATTTCCTCTTGCATCCCCACAGCTTCCTCCTCACTGCCTAAAACACCTTCTGGCTGGCAAGTGGCTTCCAGACTGGGATAGCCAGGTTAAGCCACTCACTTCCCACTGTTCCTGGAGACTTTCTTGCAGTGGCTGACTGAGGGGCTGCCACCCCACAAACTGAACAGCAGCCATAGCAAAAACCACAGGTCTCACAGACTGGCCCACCCCTCCTGAAATACCCATTTTCCTTGAGCGCTGGTGATCAGCAGGGATTCCGCCCCCACAAAATTTATTTTCTCCATACTGCATCTTTCCAGGTTCCAGGGGGTTCCTCCTGCTCAGCAGCACTCTCTCCCACTGCAGAAAGACGTGCCCCACTACGCACACAACTGCTCTTCTAAGCAGACAGTTAAAGGCAGAAGTTAGTCAGGCTGCTCCGAGGAACATGGATGCGGACAGGCAAGGAAACAGCAGACATCAGAAGAGCCATCAGGAAACCAGCCTGCACCATCCCTGCTTGGTGCACACAGCAAGGCTGTGCTCAGTGGCCAAACACACACGATCCCCGCCTACACCTGCCAAGGAAAGGCAAGGAAGAGCTGATACAGAGAGAGCTAGTAGGATGCAGAAGGACTTATTTACAGAGTGAGTTAGTATGAATTGCAGTGTCCTAGGGCAGCACCTGCAAAGCAGACTTGGCTTTCTGCCTCTGCCTTACCTAAAGCCCCTTGGCAGATGTCTGTGCGAGTGGCTCCACCGGCTATGAACTGGGGGCTGGAACACAGCTCCTGGGAACAAAACAAGGCTGGCATTACATATATCTATAGGTAAGGGCAGGAACAAGGCAGATTCAAACAAGTGGTTGGCTACAGCAGGGCGATGCCACAGAGATGGAGTGGGTCAGGAATGAGTGCCAGGCACCAGTCACACCAAGCGTGTTGAAAACAGGAGCTGGTGACCAAAGCTAGTGGGCAGCCATCTCACTTCACAGTCAGGAGGTCCACCGCGTTTTTACACACATGCACACACCACTCTGCTATTACCTCCCTGCGACTGACCACGTCGGGGTCTTTCAGAGATGCCTATGCACCCTGGCGTCCCTCTAGCCTGGTGGCTCCTGTGGCCAGACAGGGGCTGCTTCCGTTGCCAGAGGTGCACGGTGAGCGAGGGCTCAAAGGAAACCTCTGCATCGCGGTCAGCGCATCTCTCTGCTAAGGAAAAGAGTTACCCCAAGCGACAGCCCTGAGCGCTGCCCAAAACAGCTGGTTTATCCACACAGAGAGCTCAGGCTGGGGAGCTGAATGACTTTGTGGCTCGTTGTTTTCCAGATGGAACAGGTTAGCCCGGGTCAATGGACATCCCCCGGGCTCTGAGCGGCCACAGCCTCACCAAACGGGCGCACCGGGACTTCTGGCAGCGCCCAGGCGGCTCCGGGAGCGGCTCTCGGCCCCGAGCCACCCGTGCCCCGCTCAGCATCCGCGCTCCGACCCGCCGCCGGTCCCGGGGAGCGGCCAGAGAAACGCGCCTCTGGATGTGCCGAGAGAGGGAAACGGGGGAGCGCAAACACCACCCGTAAAATGAAATCAAACCCATTTTTAGGGGAAGGGGAAGGAAAGAAAACAGTCGGGTGAAAAAGCGAGGTGGTGCCGCGGAAGGATGCTACCGCTACCGGGACGACNTGCGTCTTGTAGGAGCTGGGCCCCAGCTCTCGGTAGCCGAGGGCGGCAGGTCCGGCGGGGAAGGAGGGGTCCTGGAAGAGCCGCCCCTCCTGCAAGCATTCCTGCCGCAGCGCCGCGAAGTGCTGGCCCAGGTAAGGGACGGCGTGGCTGTGCCGACCTGCACCCGTCGCCACCGCCCGCTCCTTCGCCACCGCCGCCGCCATCCCCGCCATCGTCCCGCTGCTGCNTGCTGGACTCCCTCTGCACCGGGAGTCACCCGCACCCCTTCTCATTCCCTCCCTTTGCCCCCCGGTCTCCACCTCTGCTCACTGTGGACCTGGAGGGAAGCACATTGTCCCCACAGCTGGGCACCTCATTGGCTTCGCACCTGCACCAGCCCTGATGTATTCATCAACTAAAAAAAGTATATTGGTAAGTCCTGCTTAAAAACCATAAGCATCCAGGTCCAAACCTGTAAGCGTGGACAAAAAAGTCAAACTAAGGGAAAGAACTAATATAGCTTAAAAACTAATCCTCTACATATGTACCCTGTATTGTCACCCTGCTAGAATTTTGAATGCTGCCTGCAACAGAAATAATTTACAGCTAGATTTGCTGGTGATAACCACAGCATTTGTTGGTGCCACCGCTGGCATGAATCCATCCACCCCCCTCTCCCCGTGCAGCCCAAACTGTCTGGTAAGCGTGTTCCCCCTCCCGCCCCCCAAGACGCAACCCTACCAAGCGGTGCAGGAAAAGGAGGAGTCTCCGCTTTGGCAGCGAGCTGCTGCTGAGGATGGCTGAAACACTGCTGCTGGCACCCGCGCAGCATGGGAGAATTCAAACCATTTGTTTCATATTTGAAGTCTGACTCAGGACACGCTGGCTGCCAAACAGCGTTCCCTGGGCTGACAGCCCTTAGTGCTGCACCCACCGCCTGTGCTGGCTGTCTTGCTCCCTCAGAAGGAGGGGCATCTCCTATCATGGGTCATGTCCCAAGCCCTGGATGCACTAAATGCCTGTTTGGAGCCAACTTAAACTTATTGATTGGAAAATGCCTAAAAAACCATAAAATACATGGCTGCACCTGAGATAAGTTTTCCTTGAAAATTACAAATCAGAAGTTTTTCCTCATTGCTGGTACATTGTGCCTTGATGCACTGGGAAACACTGTCCATTTGCTTGGTGGTTTTGGACTTCAATCACTTTTGATTCCTCTGCCTGTACTCAGGTCCTACTTACACAGTTATGTGGAAAGCCGTTTCCAGTAAATAGGAAAACAAGATAAGCATTGACTGTTCAGTTCACAGTGTAGCAGACGAGGCCCTACAAACCTTCTTAGAGAAGTTAGAGAAGAGAGGTATGAGGCACACGAGCTAGAAACATCCATGTAGATCATGGCCATCCAAGGGAGTAGTCCTGACATTGACTTTAAGGTTAACCAAACGAGTCCAGGCACAGACCAGCTTCACTCTGCTTTGAAGGCGTCTCCTCTTCCTTATGGGCCAGAGGAGCTCTCCTAATAAAGAGAACAGTGGTATTTTTAGCAGAATATCAAGGCATAGAATCATTTAGGTTGGAAGAGACCCCTGGGATCATCAAGTCCAACCATCAGCCCTACTCTACAAGTTCTCCCCTACACCATATCCCTCAACACCACATCCAATCTACTCTTAAACACAGTCAGGGATGGTGACTCCACCACCTCCCTGGGCAGCTGATTCCACTGACTGACCACTCTCTCTGTGAAAAATTTTTTCCTAATGTCCAGCCTAAACCTACCCTGCTGCAGCTTGCAGCCATTCCCTCTTGTTCTGTCGCTCATTGCCTGTGAGAAGGCATGTGGGAAATCAATCACACATGGAGGAAGTGGAGCAAGCAATGTTATGTGAACAGAACCAGTACATGCTATATGCACTCAATTATTGGTAGGCCATTAGCCAAGGTCTCCAGCATGGCTGTGCTGAAGCTCTAGCAGGACACAGTACGACACTGACACCAGCGGGTGGTTTTGCTCCACTGTTTTGATTCATTAAGCACCACTGAATTTTCTTGCAGGCAAGAAGGCCATCTACTGAACCAGGAGACCAAGAGACAACAGCACCTCACCACCAGGGAGTTTAACTCATAAGGAGCCGTGTTGCATCCTGCTGTGGCGGAACCGGTAGCTGTGGAGCTACTCAAAAAGGTACTTGTTTGGCTCCACACAGTGGTTCAAATCTGTACAGCTGCCACTGATCAGACTTCTTGGATTTTTTGAGAGTCACAGTAGAAGTAAACCTGTATCAGTTTAAAGCAGTGGTTTTCACTGGCCCACAAAACCGCTTTTGGTTTGTGAACTCCTCTAGCCACTTTCCAGAAGTTTAAGCTGGGTTGAAGTTTGTCATATAATCACTTTGTTTGTCTTAATTAGCCCCTCTATGTCCTCTGGATCATATTCACAAACCGTTCTAGACTCTGCTGGTGGCACGCAGACAGTCTCTGCTTGGACAGTGATCAGGAAGATCAAGCGTGTACAAGCATGTTACATGGCTTTTTTGGGCAGTCAGAGTTACCAGAGCTTTCTTAGGGTCTCTGTGGTGGGATAGGGGTTGAGACAGGGCCAAAGGAAGTTCTTTTGAGCACTACACAAGCCAGTCCTTGGTCATAGAATTGTCTTCTATGTACTCACACAATATGCCTGTTTTCTTTGAAGGAAGGGGTGATTTCCATTTGACAGTGTAATGCTTCTAGGTAAAAGAGCAGTCCCAAGAATAGCTACCCACTAGTGTCTCCCTAAAACTCAGCAACTTTAGAAAAGAAAAAGAAATCTGACTTTTTCTTAAGCTCTCTGCACACCTGCAGCTCTTTAACAGGGTTACTAATCCTCACATTTCTCAGATAAATTGGTTTCAGCTGTTGCTGAAGCAGCTGATGCTGGTTGCTGATAAGAAGCACCCAGCTGCCACTACTCACAGCCTGGAGTCCCAGGTGGGAGGATGAGCTTCTCCTGCCTTAGATGCAGCACAGCTCTGGCTCATCTGCCCTCCACTATACACAGTTATTGCAGGGATGAAGCGGGAGTAACCGGCCCCAGGGGGGAGAAATGGGGCCATGCACTCACTGGGGTCCTGCTCTCCTTCCCAGGAGCAGCCCTGTCCTCACCAGGATGAGGGGTGTCTTCCCAGAGGAGGAGGCTTGCAGTAGAAGTGGTGATGTTTCACAATGAAGGGAATTGCTTTCCCCTGTGGGGATCCCCCTGGGATCTGCAGGGGGAGAGAGGTTTTCTCATCAGCACAAGCCTGTCTACAGCCCCACAGTGAAAGGTAGCAGAAAGACCTGGGACATCCTGCAAAATGCAGCCACCCTTCCCAGTCCCTTATGGCACTGAAACACCACCCACCCCTGGACCATCCAGGTTGTGTCATAGAGCTTCACATTGGGGTGTTACTGCTGCAGCACATCATTACCTTCCATCTCCTCAGGTACCAACAATTTTCTGGCTTTTATAAAAACAAATGAGCGGGATTACAGCTAATTTCAAATGTGCTCCTCATAGGGAATCCACTTGGCTGTGGCAACCCCTGCTTCCCCAAACATTCAGCTAAATATATTGTAACCTCTAGAAGAATAATCGTATAGACAAACATTTAGGGCCTTTCACAGTGTGACATTTCACAGCTCACCCTAGTCTGTCTATTAATAGTCACTCCATTTTCACAGTAATAGGATGGGTAGGAACCCATACTTCTAAAACAGGAGAAGGCAAGCTAATCCATTTTCATACTGGAGGGTCTACAATAGGGCTAAGCAGCTTTAATTCTCATTAGCAAAGTGCTACAGTATGGGAGAGCCATTTCATTTCCCTCTAATGCACTACATCAAAATCATATCTAGAAGTGTTAGGTAATTGGCAGTTATTTTCCCCTAAATATTTCCACAGGTATGGGAGAGTTTTGATTTCATGGATTTTGCAGATTCTTTTTTGAAACCAAGATGATGCATGTTTATTCCATTTTTCCCCAGTTTTCTCACCTTCCTGCTATTGACAAAAGAAAACAGGAAGAGCCAGACAAAAATATACAAATCCCTGAAGGAACAGAAATCAGAATAATTTTAATATTCTTTTTTTTTTTTTCTCCTTACTGTTTCTCTGGGAGGTAACATCCCTTCAGCAGCAGTTTCTAAGAGCCACGAGGAACCTGAAAACTTTTCCCCCTATAATGTAACTGTCAGCTGTTATTGTAGTGAACTGTACTATTGTCTTTTTCTCTGCTTTATCTCCTCTAGATGGTGCTTGTGTATCACTTTCTACACAAAATAAATCCTGCTGCTGCTAATCAAGCTTGGAAATTGATTTGAAGTGCTGCACTACAGATCACTAAGAGCAGAGCGTTGTGGTGGACACACTGAATGATTTCCTGGTCCAGGCCTCTGCCAGAAAAAAAATGGTTGTCCTCAGTCTCTTCCCAAATGTAAGATACAGGACAGAAAAAATATCCTATTGAACACTTTACTGGAATTTATGAAGATTAAGGTATTTCCTCTGTGTTCATAGAATTATAGCATGGTTAGAGTTGGAAGGGACCTTAAGGATCATCAAGTAACAACCCCCCTGCCATGGACTGGGAAACCTCCCGCTAGACCAGGTTGCTCAAAAGCCCCATCCAGCCTGGCCTTGTACACTCCCAGGGATGGGGCAGCCACGGCTTCTCTGGGCAACCTGTTCCAGAGCCTCACCACCCTCACAGGAAAGAATTTATTCCCAATATCTAATCTAAATCTCCCCTCTTTCAATTTAAAACCATTACCCTGTGTCCTATTGGTACATTCTCTGACAAAGGGTCCTTCTCCAGCTCTCCTGTAGGCTCCCTTCAGATACTGGAAAGCTGCTATGAGGTTTCCCTTCTCTTCTCCAGGCTGACAAGCCCAGCTCTCTCAGCTGGTCTTCACAGGAGAGGTGCTCCATCCCTCTGACCATCTCAGTGGCCCTCCACTGGACCTGTTCCAACAGTTCCTTGTCCTTTTTATGTTGAGGACTCCAAAGCTGGACACAGTACTCCAGGTGGGGTCTCATGAGCACAGAGTAAAGGGGTAGAATCACCTCCTGCCACCTGCTGGCCACACTTCCTTTGATGCAGCCCAGGATGCAGTTTGCTTTCTGGGCTGCCAGTGCACGCTGCTGGCTCATGTTGAGTTTCTCATCCACCATCACTCCCAAGTCCTTCTCCTCAGGGCAGCTCTCCAGCCATTCTGCACCCAACCTGTCTTTGTGCTTGGGATTGCCATGTTCCATGTGCAGGACCCTACACTTGGCTTGGTTGAACTTCATGCGATTTGCCCAAACCCACCTCTCCAGCCTGTCCAGGTCCCCCTGCAGTGGCATCCCTTCCCTCCAGTGTGTCCACTGCACCACCCAGCTTGGTGTCATTGGTAAACTTGCTGAGTGTGCACTCTATCCCACTGTCCATGTTTCCAACAAAGATGTTAAACAACACTGGTCCCAGTACTGAGGCCTGAGAAATACCAGCCCTCAGTTGCAGCTTAACATGCTAGTGATGCGCAAAGGCTCAGCCCTCCTGTGCCCACTCATGACCGGTGGCAACTGGAGGTAGAGAACACGCAGCACATCAAGTGCTTGTCTAAAAAAACCAAAAGATTGTACATGGGAAACAAAAGATTCCTAATCAGAATGGCATTTCCCAAACATCAGAGCACCATGGTTTTCCATCAACAATGCTACCAAAGCTTGAAGCTTACAGCAAACTGGTTGGTGCAGGGAGGGAAAGAAACCAGTATTCTACCTCATGAACAGGAAAAGTGGCTACCTCTGAATGGGTCTATTTGTTAGGGAAAAAAGAAAAAAAAGAAGTCAACCCTGGCAAGAGAAATCCCTTTATTATTTCACTCCCCATTCTGATTTAGTGCACAGACACTCCTGGAAGTACTAAAATGTAACAGAGACTAAATTCTCCAATATTAATTTAATTTTTAGTCAACCTGTGTCACTACAAAATTCCATCAGCCCAGCCTTCTTTATCTGTGATGACCTGGAATCAACCAAGTCATTTTGTTTCTTCTTGCCTTTGTGCTCCTCAAATATTTGCAGATGAGGAACGTGGATGGCCTCTGTTTGGACTCCTTATCTCAACAGGTTTTTCGTTCTTAAAAACAATTCTCTCTTCCCTTCCCCACACCTTCTGTCTAAACTTCCCAAGTAGTCATTAAACACACTCTCCAGCAAACAGAGTCACTGTTTACCCAGCTCCCAGCTGGACACACCACTTGGCTTTGCCGGGGAAACCTGGATATTCAATGGGAGGACAGCAGGGAGCAGCTGTGCTCCATATAAAATTCCTCCTGCTTCAGTTCTTGAACCTACAGACATTTGTGGCCACCTTGCCGGGGCAGTCTGTACCCCTGTGTCACTATAAAATGGGGCTGCCAGGGTAGAAACGTGGAGATTTTCTACTACAATAGCCACCAGGAACCACTATTTTTTAAGGTTTTAAAAAGCCTTCTGCACCCAAGGCTTGCTTTGGTTTTCATTTGTTATTTTTATATGCAGGAAGCACCACCCAGAGACTGTAAATAAGATGGCTAACTTCTCACCAGCTGAGATAAGACCCTGTTTTTACAGAAGGTACAGTGACTTTTGCCCAAGATCACACTGAACATGGGATACAGGGGTTACCATCTTGCCTCCTGTTTGGCAATATAATTTTCTGGGGTTTTTGGCCTGGGTCATGCTCCTGGACTGTATCCCTGTATCCTTGCCCTCTGCAGACCATATGGCCAAGTGGCCATTTCTAGTTTTTTTTGTCAAAGTAGCCAAAAAGACAATATTTCTCTTTCCTTTTTTTTTTTTTTTTTTAAGAACATCCATGCCAGAAGTGGTTTCAATTTTGCATCATTTTCCTGATTTAAAACTCACCGATGCCTCCATAGCCAGGTAGGCTGTAACAGTAGATATCCTTCCCCAGGTTTTGAGGCTGTTCAACTCTCCAAAAGTCTGAATCTCAGGAGGAAGGAAAGGAGTTTTAAACCCTCTTCATCTAGATATTTAAAGCACTGGTCTTCAAGCCGGACACAGAACAGACACACAATTACTTTCTGTGTGTAAACAGGTGTGTCTGCAGAGCCACTGTTTGCCCTCGCTCCTTGATAAAAGCATATTTTAACAAGGGGTAGCAAGAAAGCAAATAGCGTGGGAGCAGCACAAGGCAGTGCCCACAGTCCTAGCCATGCCAGCATCTTGTGTACATATTTGCACTTCTGGTGCTTCCTCCTCCCTTCAGGGCTGGTGGAACGTGTAGGGCAACCCCTCTGGCTCCACCCGAGCCTGTTACCTGCCTTTTTCCAGCTCCTCCTGCCCAGGAGGTAGGACAGAGCTGTGCCAGAGGGCGAGCCAGCATGTCCAGGGTTGCAGCAAGGCTTTGCCAGGAAAGGGCGGCTGTGGAAGGGCTGGGATCCAAGAAGAATGCTGTCAAGTATTTGAATCAGGACTACCAAGCCCTGAAGCAGCGTTGCCTGCAGGCTGGCACCCTGTTCAAGGATGAGGAGTTCCCAGCCTGTCCTTCCACACTGGGCTACCGGGACCTGGGACCATATTCCTTCAAAACCCAGGGGATAATCTGGAAGCGTCCCACGGTAAGAGTGCTTTATAACTGCCTGTTTTACTGGGTTCAGGTCTCATCAAAGCCCACCTATCATCCACAGTAAATCAGTGGTGAGCCCGAATATCCACTAGTCATGGACATTTTAGGCTTTTTTTTCTATCTTGCTTTACCTCCATGGGTAACAGAAACAAGGTTGAAACCTTGGTGGGAGGGAAAAAAAATCACCATCTAAGCCCTTTATAAAGCAAGGAATCCTAGAACTGCTTCATGGGAACCAGCTTCCTCCCTTTTCATCCCAGTTCCGCAGAGTGACAGCTCCAGGGTACACTCTGGAGATGGCTGCAAAAGCCCCACGTGTACCCAGACAGAGCCCAAGCCACCCCAGGACCTACTGACCATCACTTGTAATGGTACCTACACTGTGGCCCTGCCACCGCACACCTCAGTGAATCGGGTTAATACTTCAATAAAACCCCCTGCCTTTCCTCAAGCTGCCTACAACAGTTAAAGAGCAACTGATCAAAAATAGTTATTACCCAAATACATATATCTTATAAATGACTTTTCATTTCAAAAAGGTCAGTTTCATCAGGAAAGATTAGATGCTGACTTTTTTTAAACCACAAAATCAGGGCTTCAGAGATTTTTCTGCACTTTCATTTTTCAGACATCCCTACATGTCCCTACTTTGCTCCTCCATTGTAATTTTGCTTCTCCTTCCAACATCAAGGAGATTGAAAAAAGGGGAAGGAAGAAAAAAAAAAACCAAAGAACTTACTTTCCTCTGATGGGGGAAAGGAAAACAACAAAAGAAGGGAAAATTTCAAGACTTAGGTATTTTTTTTTTCACCTGAAAAGTGAGAAATAGAAACTTGCAGGTTTAATAACTCCAAGTTTCTACCCTGGCAACCCCATTTGTCCATCAGCACTTCACTGATGGTAATAAGTACCATGGAACCATCTCTTGGCTGAGAGAAGATCAGGCTTAGAAAAAGTCATTAAATTATACTTGGGTTCCTACATGCAAGAACTGCACTGCAGAGACAGACACAAGTGTAGTTTGGTCAATAATGGCCGAGAGCTGAGATCCGTCAGGGTCCCATGTGGCAGCCCAGCCTGCCAGAGACCTCCTGGCACTCAGCAGAGACACAAGCAGTTTTTGAGTACTTCATCTGCAAGTCCTGGGACCCACTGGCTTATCTGTGTCCAGTTCTGGGCCCCCCGTTCAAGAAGGACAGGGAACTTGTCCACTGAATCCAGCGAGTCCAGTGCAGGCTACAAAGATGATCAAGGAGATGGAGCATCTCTCTGAGGAGGAAGATCTGAGAGTCCTGGGCCTGTTTAGCCTGGAGAAGAGAAGACTGAAAGGGGACCTCATCAATGCTTATAAGTCTGTAAAGGGTAGGTATCAAGACTATGGGCTCAAGCTCTTCTCAGTGGTGCAAAAATTCTCACTGATATCACTAACACTCAAGTAGCAAAGGGCTTCAGGATTTGACTCAAAAAATACATGCAATCTTTGATTTAATAAGGCAACATTGTTCTGACATCATGTTAATCAGAGGACAAAGGATATATTTTTTAAGAAATGTTGAAAGTGTTTAATATATTTTTGAACATTGAAAAGAAGAACAAGAGATGCGAACTTTTCAGTTCAGCCAGAAAGGGTGATGCATACTTTGAAATGTTATTTTTTTCAGGAGTTATGTGCCAACCCTCAGTTTATAGTTGGAGGAGCTACTCGAACAGATGTCTGCCAAGGAGAGCTGGGTATGTACAGCGATTCTGTATTTTGTTTTGGCAGAGGGAAAAAAATAAATTGAAGCTTCATTTAAAAATTCCTCAGACATACACAGATATTGGCTGTCTCCCAGACATAGTATAGTCCTCCCAAGCAGGTACCCAAGGAGAGGGGTACCAGTGTTGAGCCACTGAGACAGAGCTTACATGGGCTGTAGTCAAAGTTAAGGCTGGGAGACACCAAAGTGTCTCCTGGAGGTAGGAAGCTAATTATCCCTTGGTGAAGCAGAACATGGGGTTGCTTTTCACCTTCTGAGACAGAGCTGGACACCAACCAAATTGTAAGAGCCCTTGCCCTGAGGCAAGATGGTGGTCTTAATGCCCATCGCAGCAAGAATGGCTGCAGAGATTCAGGAGACAAGGGACATCAGGGAAATTCCACTCTGTAGCCTGTCATTTGGGATTTTTCTTTGGGAGGCAGAGCAGGTTCTAGCCTCAGTTTCTCACAGAACAAATAACCATCAGGGAGCAGAGCAGGACCTAGTTTGGAAGAGGGGCTGGGAGTCTGATGGGCCATTCCATGTTAAGCACCATGGCCCACCTGCTTGCAGGCATGTGTTAGAAACGAGGACCATATAATAAAAAATGAACAGAGCACCTAAGATTTGTAATACCATCCACAGCAAGTGAATTGTTCCAAGCCCTGAGTGCTGAATGCTCCTTCTGCTCATCCAGCATTTGGTGTAGAGCAGGGACAGGAGTGAGCTCTGCAAATGTGGCCAAAAAATCGTGGCCAGCTCCCCAAATTAGGTCTTGATGCTGATGAGGCGTCTCTCAGACAGCACTCATCTTCTCCTGGAGATCCATCACAGAAAAAACTTTCTTATCCACTTTCTCCAATGCTTAACAATGTCTAAATGAAGCTCCTCTGGGAGTGGCCAGAAGCAAGCTGCAAGGGGACTTTGCCCTCCTTGGAATAACTGCAGCAGCTGCCTTGCTGATAAGATCCAGCTTCAGAAGACAGCAGCAGCCACCTCTCCTGACTACATAGTGAGGAGAGAAGGCTGAAGCTCCTGTAATGAGAATTTGATAGATTAGACACAGAAAAACCAGCCTTTCTCCCTCCTGCGCAGTTTACCGCAGTCCTCCTGACCTCACTGGTCTTTCAGCCCATCCGTTGTGCAAATGAGATTCAAACAATTTCTGCAAGTCATTGGCAATAAATAATACCAATGCTGATCCTGTAAACACAGCACCATTAAAGCAATTGCTAAAAAATTCCCTGGTGTGTGGGCCTGCGCTCCAAATGCTAAAAATAAGATGCCAAATCATACACTTGCTCCAGGATATTTATTTGGTGGATGCTGGAACAGAGTATGGGGAAATCACTTACTGTAGTTTAGGAGAATGGTTCAGATAAACAATAAAAGTGACATTTCTTGTCATCTCCAATTTGGGGAGATTCTATAATAGCATTAAAAAAATGATAAATCATATGCCTGAAGTAAAACCTCATTTTCCTTGACAGTTTACAAGCTAAAGGACCGAAGAATATTACCTGTTCTTAAACTAGAAGAGGTCAAGGCATTATTTGTGTTAAGCCTAGAAACTGAATGCAAATACCCTGAGCCCCGTTTAATTTTTGTCACCTCCTGAATGTCTCTGTGGAGTTCCATGCTTTGTGCTAAACAGGCTTTCAATAGAGTAGTGCCAAAATCAATCAAATAGCAGTAACAACAGAACTGGACCCAAAAATCCTCCTGTGAATCTGGGGACTGTGTCTGCCTCCTGGCTTTCCCAAGCTAGCTTTTGGTGGGCAGTACCCCAAGTGCTAGTAATGAAAGCTATCCCTAAAACTGGAAGAAAAGCCCCAAAATCTGACTCAGCTTTTGTTAGGAACTTCCTTTTCTCTTTCTCTGTCTTTCAAAACAAAGCAAACTAACCAACCAACCAAAAAAGATAAAATAATGAAAAATAATCCAGTTTGTTTCTACAAGGCTGCTTACAGTCGCTTCTACACACACTGACCCTTCACAAAAATAAACTTCAGAATATAGGCATGGGACTTCCCTTCTAGCTGTCAGGTATTTGCTTTACATCTCTGAGGCATATCATGCCTTTTTTTGGTATTTGATCCAATACCTTGAATATCAAAGTCCTTGTTACTAAAGCCCTCATGTAAAACACCTCTGTTGAAACAGACCCTTATTACATATTTACATAAGCCATGTATGTGCCCTGTTAACAAGCCCTTCAGGGAAATAGAACCAATTTTTAATAATCTTCTCTGACATGTTTCTTTTCTTTTAAAAATAATACTGCAGGTCTGGGTTTATATGAACAAAAGGAACAGGGAAACCCAGAGTTAGTCTCACTCCATTAAACTTATTCCTTTGACAACAGCGTAAGCTAGATGAATATCAGCTTGGGAAGTTTGATGGGAACTTGAAAGACTTGAAATATTTTAAACGCTCTTTGAACCATAGCTTTTTGATAGCCCAGTAACAACTTGAAACGCAGTCACATAGTCTTAGTTATTAAAGGTGACTTATGAAGTTTTCTTGCAGCTCTCTGAATAAGTTAACCCCAGAAGTGTTTGCAGAAAGTCTTAAGAAAAAAGTGGCATAAATTTAATTTAAATAATATAAAACATACTCAGCCCTCTGAGCTTAATATTAGCTTTCCTGATCTCTGCTGTTTATATTCATGGGCTGCCTTTTGTTCTGGAGGCTCAGAGGATACTTCAGGCCCTGCATGTCCCTGGCCACCTGGAGAAGTCCCCTGAAGCCCATGCACGTACACTGGTTGCCACCAACTAAGGAGCCCACCCCACGCTTGCTTTGTGCGAGTCTCATCTTAGGGGCAGATCTGAGAAGACTACAAGTTGATTGGAGAGGTAACCAAAGCCTGAGATAAATCTGATCTCTGTTGAGGGAGTCTTTGGAGCTCCTGTAGGCAGGAGAGTAATTAATAGTACTGGGTTTGTTAACTGATCTTGCTATAAACATTAATATATGGCCCTTCTAATGTTCAGTACCATGGGCCCAAGGGCATTGGAGATCCTCATCCTAGTAGAAAGATCCCCTAGATCTCAAAAAATACATTCACTGACAACTCTGAGACCTTAAAGACAAGAAAGCCTGATCCTTTGCCTTTCTGTACACAGCTGCAGAGCGTAATTTATTTCCACAGAAAACTTTAGGAAGTTTTCTTTAGAAATCTCAAAGCAGGAGCAGCCTGCGCTGCCAGAAATGATAAAGCTAGTGGGTCAGTTCTTCCTTGATGTCTGCTAGGATGCCTCAGGTTCTACAAGCTCTGAAGAAGGGCTTCCAGCAGAGACTAAAGCTGAGAGTCAAATCTGCTTGACAAACCGGGAGGCAAGAGCCACAGGATTATATTTGGATCCCTCCTGAGCAGCAGGCATTGCTAAAATAGCAACAAGCCAGAGAGCAATCAGGACAGAAATGCCCCTGTACTGCCCAGTTAGATCTTGGGCTTTTGGCTTAAACTCCCCATCACTAGGTCAATGAATAGGTTAGATGCTCTGCGTCTAGACACTTTGATGATAGCTCGACAGAAACCAAGCACAGCTCTGTAGCAACTGAAACTAATCAAATTTCTCATTTATTTTATGGCCTCTGCAAGTGCAGCGTGCTTGGGTAAACACCATCAATACAGAGGAGTCATTCAGCTCCTGGGTCACCAAGGATTCCGTATTCTCTGCAGCAATTCGATTATCTCTGTAAACCAGGAGGTGCCTGCCTAGCATTGAGAACACGAGCCATCTCAGTACATCTGTGAGCAGAGAGCGATTTTATTTCAAGAACACTAATAGTCAAAGTAATGCTCTAGGATCATGTATCTATCTACCTATCTATATATACACACACACACACACAGAGCTAGGCACAGCTAGGTTGAATGTTTACCATTTCCACCACAAACTCAAGGTCGTGATTGCTTTATTTCACATTAAAATAAAACCAACCGAAACCTAATTGGACTTTACCAACACTACAAATTACTCCAGATCCAGGAATCAAGCTGGCTTCTTTTTAACACATCCAGCTAACATGCTGTAATTGGCACTTGTCTGAAATTTTTGTTCATGAAATACGAGGCTGAGCAGAAAGCAGTGTACGTGCCCATAGGTGATTCAGCCTTGCAGGGCTAATACTGAGAATACTATTTATTTTTATATATATATATATATAAGCTAAAAGGATGCAACTTCAAACGCACATATTGAGCAGAAATGCTTTTTGATATTGTCATTTTATCAACTATAACCGTGTTTGATATACATTCCAATTAAATATTTAACTCATTGGCCATCAGCCTCATTTCCTCTCCCTCCAAAAATTCACTTTTTAGGAAGGGAATGAAATATTTTCCTCATCGCTTGAGAGATGACTTATAACCTGCAGCTGAATCAGGACAAGTTTTAGGGGTCCCACTCAAGCTACTTCTCTTGGGAGCTTGTGCTGTCACACTGTGCTCTAGGCACAGCCACAAACACAACTCTGAAATTTGCTGCTGGCAAAATGATAATGAGCTTTGAGAAAAGGAGCAGGTACTGTTAACTTACACTTTTTTAGAACTAGTAACATGTTACCCCATAGGGCTGAGAAACCTTATTAATAGGCCAGGACCCCATTGTGGTGTACAAGAGGGTCAGGGACAACCTGTGCCATTTAAGGGCCATCCCGGAAGCTCCTTGGTATGGATGGATTCATGCATCCTCTTTAGTTTGTCTGAAAGCCAGTATCACAGGGACCTGATATGTAACATGTTGCTTATATACAAAGATGGCCCCAAACCATCAGCATCTGGGCACCCCATGCAAACCTTCCTTTTTATCAAGTTACTGCACAGCAGCTAAATTCTCAGACAGTTCCTTTTGGAGGGCACAATTAATATTTGTTCAGCCACAAGCTTAGCCAAAGGTACTTGGCCCACACGTAAGGTTCAGAGATGGGATCCTACATTGCTCGAGGCAAGCATAGCTATCTTTAAGACCATGTTCACCACCACAATTCTTCCAACACAATCATTTCCATGTGTGCCTCAGGCAGACTTGCCCCTAACACCTCTCTGGGAGGTTGGATTGCACGGTTGCATTTGGAGGAGGCAGAAGTACTGGTGCCACTCACTCTCCCAGTCGCTAAGAAGTTAATTCATACTGCAAGATAACTGTAAGGGATTTCACGCTGCATTTGGCATCTTATGGGGATGAGATTCTGAAATTGTTTAGTTCTGAGTTTGGGAAATAAGTAACGTATTTAAGGAAACCCCTCTCATTTCACTGATTCTTCTGCCTAATTGTGCATCAAACATGCACCATCCTCAGCAAAGCCCAGAATAGTTTCCCCTTCACTGCTTGTAAAAAGCTGGCTTGGACCAGGAAGGGGAAACCCTTGATGCTGTTGTATATTGGGAGAGCACCAATTCATCGCTGCTGCTAATCTCTGGCCTCACCAGGGGTGGAGGCACACCAGGACTTCCACCCTGCTGCCTTCTCAGAAATATTCTGTGGGGTTTCACAGCATGTCAAGAACAGCCAAGGCAGCAAGAAAACCTGGGACAGTTGAAAAAAATTGTAGAATCATGGAATCGTTAGATTTGGAAGGGAGCTCTAGAGATCATCTAGTCCAACTCCCCCACTAAAGCAGGATTGCCTATAGCACATTACTCAGGACTGCATCCAGGCAGGCCTTGAAGATCTCCAGAGAAAAGGACTCCACAGCCTCTCTGGACAGCTTGTTCCAAGTGCTCTGTCACCCTCACTGTAAAGAAGTTTTTCTTCATATTTGAGTGAAACTTCCTACATTCCAGCTTGTACCCATTGCTCCTGATCCTGTCACTGGAAACCACTGAAAACAGTCTGCCTCCATCCTCCTTCAACCCACCCTTCAGATACTTATAAGCATTAATAAGGTCTCCTATCAGCTTTCTTTTCTCCAGGCTAAAGAGTCCCAGCTCTTTCAACCTTTTTTCATAAGGAAGATGCTCTAATCCCTTAATCATCTGTGTTGTCCTGCTGGCCTCTCTCCAGTCCAGAAATGAAGGCTTCATGAGGCTTTCCATTTTTCTCCTCTGAAAAGCCATTCCCCAGACTTATCGCCATTATTTCTAGTTCTCCAAGAAAAAGCAGGGACTATAACAGCATAAGGCCTATGCCTGTGCCAATGAAAGTCTGAAAGCAGGTTGGAGTGCTGTCATCCTCGTTTTTTCCTGCATCTACATTTTCTTGGAAGAAGAGGTTGTCAAAGCTTTTTCTTCCCCCTGCCTTGCACTGTCCCAGTTTTGCTTATTTTATACATAAGCACCTAAGCTGGAAGGAACCTTCCAGGCCAATGAGCTGAGCCCTTTCCCACAGAATGCAAAGCAATTTGTATAGGAGCTAGGTTGAAAATGAAGGTTTTTGCTCCTAGCTGTTCTAGAGGCTGAGGATTTTGGACTTCCTTTTCTGTATGCACAGCAGCAACTTTTTCCTATTTCCAGTTTAAACATCTCACAACCTTTATATTGTAATTTATCTGCTCTTCTGCAAGGGAAATCTTACCTTTGAAGCCAGCGCTCTTGGCTCAAACAGCTTTTCTGCGAAGTAGCATTTAACCCGCCTCAGACGTCCTCTTCGAACTTCCCTTGCAGAGGATAAGCAGGACAAGCTTTTTTTCACCTCTTCTCCTAAGAAATGCAGGTGGATGGGGAGAAGAAGGTAATCTAGCAATTTTCTACTCCCTTCCAGCTTGAATGCTCTTTCCTGAATGTGGCAGCCGGGGTGACATGGAGCAACCCTGGGGGAAGGCTCAGGCAGCACCTCACCTACTAATACTGAGTTTGCCTGACTGGGATCAGCTATTTCTTGCATCAGGCAAGTCCCAGTGTCTTACCTTTACAATTATATCCATCATGGCACTAAAACATAAAGCCCAGGTGAACACAAGAGAGTTAGCTGCTGCTCTAAGCTGTTAAATCATGCTACAGATTAAACTCTTTCGTCAGTCTGTCTGTTAGCTTATTTCCACTGAATCCAGAACTGTTATGCCAATTCCTTCTGCAGACGATGCACCTGCACAAAGCAACGTGTCTTGGCAATGATAATTCATAGGGAACGGGGAAAATATCCCCATCTTCAAAGCAGCTTTGTTTTCATAGGCTTTCTGCACACCTCAGAAATAACACATGACCAGAGAAGCTATTCCTACTGTTTGCAGTTATGCAAATACTGCAAGAAACCTGTCAGTCACTGAGTTTCTCAGGGGCTCCACCTTCAGTGTGAGAGAGGCTTACACTCACGCAGCCTCCAACACACAACAAGCAAATAATTAACCCAGCAAACATCTTGAGCTGTGAGACAACCAGCAAGGGCTTGGCACATCCATCCTTTCCAGGATAAGGAGTGGGCCATATAAAGGGCACACCTCCTTGCAGAATTCCTGGGATACGTCAGCTTCCATTAGACTTAGACTCGAGGACAAATCTGTAGCAATAGCCCCAAGCGCTGGTTCAACTTCAGGTCTTCAAAGAAAGGGCTAAGAAAGAACAGCCCCTGAAACATTCCTGCTATCCATCAAATCTTCTGCAAAAGATAGAGATGGAAGTCACAGAATCTTCATGGCTGGAAAGGACCTCTGACATCATTGAGTCCAACCATAGACACACAAAAGCTCCCTACAATATCAGCCACTAAAACATGCCCTGAAGTTCCACATCTACAGGTTTCTCAACCACCTCCTTGGGCAAACCATTCCAGTGCCTGACCACTCTTTCAGTAGAGTAATTCTTCCTAATATCCAGTCTAAACCTCCCCTGCCACAACTTCAGACCATTTCCTCTGGTTCTGTCATTATTGACTAGGAAGAAGAGACCAACACCCACTTCTCCACAACATCCTTTCAGGTAGTTGTAGAGGACAATGAGGTCTCCCCTCAGCCTCCTTTTCTCCAAACTAAACATGCCCAGTACACTCAGCATCCTCCTTTCTCTCTAGACCCCTCATCAACTTGATAGCTCTCCACTGGACAAGCTCCAGCACTTCAATGTCCTTCTCATAGTGAGGGGCCCAGAACCGAACCCAGTACTCCAGATGAGGCATCACCATCCTGCTATCAGCCTGGAGATTTTTTCCCCTTCTGGACACCTTCTAAGCCCTCGCCTCTCCCAGGTGTGGTGGCTTGAGTCTAGTGAAAATTATCGCAGATTGTTAATTCTTTACTGCCCAGCCAGGCTTTGCAATTCGTGTACCCCAAATGTCTTCCCTCTGGCTATGTTATTGGTTTCATGAGGGCATTGGTAATGTCAGATAAAGCAGCAGGCTTTCATAGCTTCATTAAAAAGTCAAAATAGCAAAGTCCAAAACAGATCACTGAAATTACCACCATGACCAGCCTCAGAAGCCCCAAATCACCCAGACTACCTCTGTGGTCTTGGTGACTGGAAAATGAGCAGAAAACATAAATAACACAACAAAATAAGAATGGGTTGCTGAACCAATACCAAGTCTGGCAGGACCTTGCAAAGCACTTAATGTTGGTATTTCAGTCTGTGTGGGAGTGTGGCAGTGGTGTAAGGATCAGCTGGGAAAAAGACTCTTTGTTAATGAACTTTTCTGCCTTGTAACACACGTGTTTTTTTAGGTGATTGCTGGCTACTAGCTGCCATTGCATCTCTCACTTTGAATCCAGATGTTCTCTACCGTGTTGTTCCCAAGGATCAGAATTTCCAGAAGGACTATGCTGGGATCTTTCATTTCCAGGTACCTACATGGTCAAGGTATTGAGAATAAAACAGGAAAATGCTTGTAGCTAGCTACAAGCGGCTCTTTTTGTGTTTGGCATAGTAAAGATTTACATGTGTAAGTGAAATTGGTAAGGAGAAAGAGGGGGAAAAAGAAGCACAGAGTTAAATAACATTAAATAACACTTGCTTTTAGAAGGGATTAGCACTATTGAGTGCTTCCCCTTTGGGTGACCTCTTTTTGCAGCTATTTTACAAGGTCATTGGGTTTTTTCCCAATGGATTTGGCCTTAAAAGAGTAGACAGGAGAAGACTTCAGACTATGCTGTCTCTGCACTAGCTTTCTGGACTCACCACCATGTAAGCTCTGCATGGAGCACCAACAGGGTTTCAGATATTATGTACAAGAAGTTGCTGCTAATATTACCTATCAGCAAAACTTTAATACGGCATTAAGAAGCTTGATCAGCGCTTCACGGGGATGGGATGAGTTTGCCTCTGTTATATGGGAGAGAAGTCCAACATGGGAATGAAACCTTACAGTGACCTTCCCCAGGGGAACTGATGACAGTTGAAAGGGTAGGAAGGTAGCAGTGCAGAGCTATTGTGGGCTCACCAGCTCTCATTATAATTTTCTTTCTTCTTTCCATCAGTTCTGGCAGTACGGGGAGTGGGTGGACGTCGTGGTGGATGACCGGCTGCCCACCAAGGATGGGAAACTGGTCTTTGTGCACTCGGAGGAAGGCAATGAGTTCTGGAGCGCGCTGCTGGAGAAGGCCTATGCCAAGTACGGTGGCTAAGCAGGATGCAGAACTCCTGGGTGTGTGGGAGTTGACTGCCCAGGTGGTTGTGACACAAAGGACTTCACTCAAATCCAGCTTCAGTTCCACCCATTATTTAGCTTCCTCTGGGTCCTTAAAGGGTATTGCCAACAGTCTGTTTCAAGGGGCTTTACTTCTGGTGCCCCAGTTCACACTGATGATCAGACGGACCAAGGGATACCAAGTTATGAACCCTTTCTGAGGTCCCAGTGCTTACAAATAGAGATGACCCCTTATATAGCTCTTGTCATCCCCCCCACAGGTTGAACGGTTCATATGAAGCTCTCACAGGAGGGTCCACTATGGAAGGCTTTGAGGATTTTACCGGAGGCATCTCTGAGTCCTATGAGCTGCGGAGTGCTCCTTCAAACCTGTACCAAATCATAAAGAAGGCTCTAAGAGCTGGGTCATTGCTTGGCTGTTCCATTGATGTAAGACACTGCTGCCACCTCTTTACTCTCCTGTTCTCAGGTCTTTGGTCCATACTGTAACAAAAGCTTCTTACGAAGGTCTGAATTAGAAGCATACTACAATTGATGGGAAACTATTATTGATTTCAGTTATAAAAAGCCTTTGGATGGGGTTCTAAATAACCAACTCTCATCCTGCCTCAGGTTTTACAAGACAGCCTGTGATAATATTTTGAGCTATGAACTGGGGACTAGTCTTCCTCAACTCCGTTTTCATTCTCTGAGTACTTTTTCTCATTCAAATTCTGAGTAATTTCATCTCCACACAGGCAACTGCCAGAGACAAACTCTTTGAGATACTTTGTTAGAGTCTGTAATCTGATTCTGGCTTTGGTTTTCAATGCTAAGGGTTATTTACACCTGCAATACAAATGCTCTCAAGTTACAGATGATGTCGGTTTCATTATCTTGTTTGAAACCCTGGTTTGTGGTATATAGGATTACCAGAGGTGAAATTTTGAAATGCTGGATCACAGCATAGGCAGGGCTCAAGCTGTGTCCGCATGAACATGTCTTTGCAAGTGACTGGATTTAGATTTAGACTTCTTTGTACATTCTTGAGTCTCTGTTTTGCTAGGACTGCATATTTAAGGGCATGATGAAACTGTGGAGATGTACTTTTGCTGTGGATGTCACCCCTATTTAATACACTTTGCATCAGGAATATTGATATTCATTGTGCATATCACTTTGGATATCATCCCCCATAATAATTTGCTCATGAAAGCTGCGTTTGTACACAATATATAGTCCTAAATGTGTATACTTTTATTGCCCCAGATAACTACTACAGCTGAAGTGGAAGCAATCACCAGCCTGAAGCTGGTCAAGGGACATGCTTACTCGGTCACTGGAGCAGAAGAGGTAAGCCACCTTCTTCAGGGCCATAGTAGAAAACAGCTTGGGGTTGCAATCCCACAGTGCCTTCAACTGTCTGATGTCTTCCTGTGACTGACTAAATGACAGCTGCTAATTTGCTGATGTGGCACAGGATAATGTAAAATAAAGGTGGAAGGCATCTAGGCATCTTAACTATTGCAAACTGTAATGGGCTCCATCACTCAAGTACAAATCATGTTTTATCCTGTCTGAAAAGCAATTGCCCCATGATGATTGGAATAATGGAAGTGCTCAGGCTCTGTTTGTTGTGGATCTTTTAGGTATATTACCGAGGACGGCCAGAGAAACTAGTGAGGCTTAGAAATCCTTGGGGTGAAGTGGAATGGACTGGAGCTTGGAGTGATAAGTAGGTTTTTATATGCCCCTGCCTCTCTCACTTCAGTGTATTCTGGTATCTTTTAAAAATTAAATTGGGACTATGCGTTTAATCCAATCACAAAGCACATTTAGGAGAGATACTAAATCAGTTGGGATAAAACACTATTAATTTATTAGCAAGGTTAGATATTGATCCACTCTGCCCAGTGGACATTCTTCTTTGCCTCAGACAGAGCTTTCTAATAAGAGAGAACAGCCCACATTTTAATTGTGAGCTGCCCAATACAAGCCATATCCACATAATTTCGCAAGGTGACTTTTCTCGGGTTGATCTGACTGATGGTGCCAGAACCTTAGTAGGATATGCAAACCAATCCTATTCCTGGGAAATACAGCAGGGCTAAAGCCTTTGTGCCTCTGCCTTAGCTCTAAGGTTGCTGGGCTCTAAATCAGACCGGTATTTGGTTTCTTCTGGAGAATCTTGAAAAAATTAGGATGTTAACTAAGCTTAAGGACCTAGAAGTTTGAAAATCTATCAGAAACTGACTGGGCATCAACAACCTTGGAATCACATGAGAATGTCAGTGACAATACATCTTTTATTTTTATATTTAGAGTGGCATAACTTTTACTTTCATTTGGGCCACAATGTATTTTTTCATGCTATGCTCTGAGATTTCAGTTTCCTATCCTGACTGACAGCAGTGCTGATGCTGTATAATACTTAAGGATAGAAAAAAAGAGATAAACAGTGGAATTATTCTTACCTTGATGAGCCACTTTGCTCAGCCCCAAGATAAGGTGCCTCAGGCATACACACATGCTGTATCTTGATTTTGTGGTGCCTCTTACCATGGGACAACCCTGCTGAGGCAGGTGCAGAACTGCACCCTCACCTGGGAACAGATCAGAGTGGGATCCACCTTGCTGCACCATAACATCAGGATGGGCAAGGAGCAATCCTGTTTTCTGCAGTAATCTAATTTTCTAATTTTTAAATTAGAAATTAAATTTTTTAAAAATAAATTTTTTCCTAATCTCATTTTCTAATCCCATCTGTTGTTTCCCTAGGGAGAATATCAGGTATGCCAACAGATCTTAGAGTGGAGAAGCTCGGCCTGACTTTCAGGCTGTGTGCTACCTAATCCAGCCACTCTGCAATATTTGTACATCCCAGCACCTGGCAGTGATGTCTCAATTTAAGACTTTGCTGCAAGTATGGCTGCAGTCTGATTCCAGCCCTGTACAGCCGGGTTGCAGCATGTACTGCCACTGAGAGGGGCAAAAGGTCTAGTTCTTGGAGAAATACATAGTCCTTTATCAGCTGCAGCCGAAGACACAGCCTAGCTCCCTGATCTTGTTGTAGAATGAAATACAATGACCTGAACAGCTTGCTTTTGTGCTTTGTCTGCAGTGCTTCCGAGTGGAATTATGTTGATCCCAAACAAAGGCAGGTTCTGGATAAGCAAGTAGATGATGGAGAGTTTTGGTGAGAATCATTCAGTTGGTGTAATCTTTTGGACGTTTTATGTGCACAGATGCTTTTTTAGCTCTCTTGTTCAGCTGTATGGAGAGAAACTGCCAGCACCAAGGGGGTTAATAATGACATGCGTGTGTTGTTAGCCTCTTGTTTACCTCCCTTCCCATTCAAACATTACCTTTTATTAGAGCTTGCATAACTCAGTGCTTATGCAAAATATAGAGACCAGATGGTAATAAAATCAATGAGGTGGCAAGAATGAACCTCAGCTGCTCTATGTTTTGAGGTTTGTTTTTTTTTTGCCTAAATGCTACACCCTAATGACAAAGTTTAGATTACTAGCTTGGGGAGAGTCTGTTTACCCAGCCCTAATGGAAAGCCCATCCCAGTTAGCTGGTTATATGGATCAGTACGGAACGCTTGTCACTTTGTCCTAGGCTGGAAACATAAACACCCACTGGCTTTCAGTGCCATCAGCTCCATGGGCCATAAGGCACTGAGAAATGAGAACATACCTCTGCTTGTGGCATGGAGCAATCAAGGTCTGTAACTCAGGCAAACCTACTAGGATTGGTAAAAATAAACATTAACCATAGAATTAAGGCAAAACACAAACTGTAGGGTTTTCTACTGAGTGACTCTTTCACAAGGGCCAACTCTTACTGCCATTTAACGGCATTGCCTTGCACATACTGTTCCACTGATTTTAGTGAATTTACCAATGAAGTACGATCCATGAGGGATTGCCCATGGCTGCAGATGACAGAAAACAGTATGACTGAGCCCATAACGTGTAAGAGCTGTTGAGAACAACTGTCTCCAGGAGACACAGCTTATTCAGGGAATGGGTAATTTTGTTTCCCAACAGCCAGTTTTCAGGTTTATGAGTTCAATTAGACAGGGCTTTGGGCATCTTTGTAGCACTGATGGTTGCTACCCTGTTGGGAGAGACATCCGTTTGCAGGTCACCTCCAGTGCTGCAGGCTGATGGACTAACCCTGACCTTTTTGTCCACCAGGATGGCATTTTCAGATTTTCAAAGACAGTTCACCCGGCTTGAGATCTGCAGCTTAACTCCTGACACGCTGACAAGCAACGAGGTCAACAAGTGGAACCTCACCCTCTTCAATGGACAGTGGAGACGGGGTTCAACTGCTGGGGGCTGCCAGAACTACCAAGGTGGAGACCCAACCAAGTGGGCACTTGGTGAAATACCAGGAAAACAATTAAAATAAATGCTTATGAAACAGCAGGGGCTTTGGTGGGAACGGTTGGGAGGTGGAGCTCTTTCTGCTGGGTTTAAATAGTAAGCAAAAGCTTGGCAGCCTAAACCAAGATCTAATTCACACTTATTTCTTCTATGGGGATTACCACCCCCCTAAGCAGTTAATTCATGGCTGTTTTGGGGGTATTTTTCCCTCTGTCTGCTTTTCCTGCTTACACGGCTTTTGCTACTGACTGGAGTAATCCTCCAAAGGATTGCATAGGCCAGGAAAGTATCACAGTTCAGTGGCAGTGCTGTTTCCCATTCGTTTTCAGGTTAGGCCTCTAGAGAGGCTGCCTGGCACTTGGTCCTCTCAAAACAACAACAGCCTCAGCCAAGGACGTTTCCTGAAGATAAATGATGGGCTGGAATTAATGATTATCTGCTCCTCCCTGTTGGTCATTACTCCCCAGGAAATACTGTGGTGCTTTGATTTGCCCTGGCTCCAGCTGATATTTAGCACGGTTGTGAAAACCTAAAACCGTACCATGTAATGGAAAAGGTTGGAAAAAGTTGGGCCAAATGTCCAGAGATATTCTCTGTAATTCTAGTGACAGCCATCTTGGCTACAATAGCAACAAAATCTCCTTCTTTTTGTCTCGCCCTGGGAATTTTTAGCGACATACTGGACCAATCCCCAGTTTAAAATCCGTTTAGATGAACCAGATGATGACCATGAAGGGAGTTTGAATGAGCCGTGCTGTACTATACTGGTGGGCCTGATGCAGAAGAACCGCAGGAGACAGAAGAAAATGGGAGAAACTCTGCTTAGTATTGGTTATTCTCTCTATCAGGTAAAGTTTGTTCCTGATTAAAGTCTTTATTCTCTCTTCTGTTACCCTGGGAAAAAAATTAGCAATATGCTACATCTTGACATTCAGCACTACACTTCAATAAGAACTGGCTTTTGCAAGATGATTCAAATCCTTCTCTCATTTCTTCCTGACCCACATAATATGGGAAGATTCAGATAAATTTAGGCTCAGTTTTTGTCCCTCTTTAACAGGAGAGCAGTGTAAAACGGGGGGCAACACGTTAGCAACAGTCTCATTGAGAGACTTCTCTTTCAGATTCTGAATGGGGGCAGGCTCAGGGTGCCTGGCAATTCCGCATAACTGTTTCTGATTACAGCCTATCGTTAGTGCTCAGTAGTCACTTTCTCTCTTTTTTTATATATTTTTATTATTTTCCCCTTGCATTTGAAAATTGTTTTGATTCATTGTCTACCATGCTATTGTTCTGGCTCAGTAGTCTTGGGTTTGGTTGCTTTTTACTGATTCTCCCAGTGTTGCTTCTGTCTCTGAAAATGTAATGTAGGGAAAAATCTACAGTGTCACCTCTAATTTCTGTGATGTAAGGGGAGAGAAGTAAATATAAAAATTTTGAACCAGTATTTATCATTTGCAATATGATATCTGGAGAAAAGAAATTAAATGTTCCATAGATTCCACTGGATGAAGATCATTAACCAGCACAGGTGGGAGCAGATGGGAATGGCTGACTTTTGCTAATATATCTTGTGCAGGATGGTTCAAAACTAGGCAAAGTTTTCCCTAGTGCCTAAATGCTTGCATACACAAATGGTTCTCACCAAGCACATCTCTGAGTTACCATCTGCATGGTGCCAAGCACCCTGGCTTATCAGCATCCTAGAATTTGCACATTAAGGACATTTGTCTCCCTATGCCACTAAGTGCAAACCTGAAGACGTTAGCAGAGCCCTTCTACTTTACATCTGTTTAATCCCATCTTCTTGGTCCGTGATGTTTTCTGCAGTAGAGTAGACTCGGTGACTCTTAATATGATGAATTCTTTCTATTGGAAGAAATAGCTGCTAAGTCACCTCAGGCAGACATTCAGCTATGATCCCAGTTCCCACACATACTGTTGTGAATTTACATCAGTGCACTTGATGCAGTGACCAAGGAGGTACAGTTAGGACAGCATGGATGGTTACCTAAAGTAGATCTCTGTGCAGGACAAGGTATATATGTTTTCAAGTCTATCTGCCCTGCAGAGCTCTTGTAGGTCATGTAGCTCAAATTACATACTGGCAATAACTGTAAATGTGCCTGTCATCCATCTTGTGGCCTTCTAGTATGCTGTTTGTAAGGAACAAGACCTGAGGTCTCAAGGGGCCATCTCAGGCCCCAGAATCATTGTATGGGAAATATTTTCAACAGCTCTTTTGGGACATGGAAGAACACTCTCTTTGGCTCTCACCAGTATCTGTGCTGTCAAGACAACTAGTTGTTTTTGGAAAAGCTACCTTATATTTGGAGGTATAAGTTAACATATCAAGTGGGTTAATTTAGGAAAGACCAAATCTTGAAATTTGTTACTTGTTATAATTGTCTTACAACAACCTCATCATCCTCATGCTGGTTGCTGGTGTTGGTAGCCTCATATATTCATCATATCCAATAACCGTGGACTAGTAGATTTTAAGTCTGTTGTCATAAATTCTCAGTTCATTTTCTGTTAGCAAATGGAGGCTAACCTGTTTTCTTTCCTCACTGAACATTTCGAGGCTTACCCAAGTATTTCCAACCAATAGTATCATTCACAGCACTGTATCAGGAAAAAAGCAATTAAATGTTGTATGGATTCCTCTGGATCAAGATCCTGTTTTTCCTTTGGAACAGCTCTAGCACAAGCTCGGGATTTCCTGCATAACTTCATGTATAACTAATAGCTACAGTAAATGGTTGTAAATGGAATTGTAAAAATGTGTCTGGAGGAGGCTTTATCTGATTTTTTTTTTCCTAATGATAGAAGTGGACATGTAGCAGCCCTTTAAAATCAGCTCTTTCTCTTCCTTTCAGATTCCTCAGGAGGTATGTAATTTCTGCTGAAGATTTCTAGCCTCCAGATGGGTGCCTCCTGTTGTACTGGAGAATTTAGCTACCAGGAAGACCTCTTCCTTACTAATGGCAGCTCTTCTGGACAGCTTTGTTCTTGGATCACTGGACTAATATCTCAAGTTCTGAATAACTGTTCCCAAGGGACTGGGCCACAAAGCTTTATTACAGATATCTGAGTCCCAATCTTGACTTCATTTATACTTGCTGTAATTTGTTTTCCACTAAGTTTGTATAACATAGGTCAGAATTTCTCTCTTTAGCGCAGGTGAAGGCAGAACAGGGTCTCTGCACTCTAAAATCGAGAAAATGTAGCTAATGTTGTTCTGATGAAATACCCAACTCTGTGGATCCATTCCGTTTATAGCTGAGCTGGGGCTCCTGGTAATGAACAAACCCCACTCAACCTTCCCTAATCCTCCCACATGTCAATACTGGGGTAAAGAGACTTTTCATTCCTGAAGAAAGAGACCCCAGGGGTGTCTGGCAGCAGGAATAGCCTATACTCATTACTGAGGTCCAGGAGCCTGCACTGCCAATTTTTCCCTGGCTTTTCAGCCTTTTTCTTCTCTCTCAGTAAATGAATGTGTGGTCGTGTAGCAATTAACTGTGTTCTTTTAACAGTCTTGCAGATGCAAAGGAAAAATGAACTTTATATATTGAAAAAGATATGGATCTGGCTTCTTAATCTTTGCAGTCCCACTTAACTTAAGATTTAGCAGGGAGAAAGGATGGGGTTATTGAATAAATACCAAATTCAATCTTACCTCCAGAACAAAAGAAGGGGAAAAAAACCCCATATCTTTTTACAGTTTACAACAGAAAAACAGAATGATTATAAAATGTTTGATAACATCTTTGTATGCTCTGATCTTAGGCAGCCAGAAATCTTGTCCATATGCAATGTTCCCCATCCGGTGTCAACCACACAGTGCTTTTTGTGGGTCATTGAATCACACCTTTTGAAAGATGTCCCCGTGGAGCAAAAGCCATGAATAGGAAGTTTAAAGCAGAGATGTTATTCTTACACTACTGTTTCTGGTTACGTTGGCATTTTGTTTTATGAGCTATGCAATGTTTCACATGTTTAATAGTATCTCGTTATTAAGGAAAAGTTAAGTACTATTTTCCACATAATCCAAAGGAATACCCTTGGTGTTACTAATAGAAGTTGGGTAAATCATCTAATGTGGTCCCAAAACTCTCACCTTTGTGACTACTACTGCGTTCTGTTTACTATAGATTTCTGTCTGTTTAAATAAGTCAGAGGTTACTAGTGCTGTGCAATTAAGAGATCTATCCCCTTCCCTGAATTGCTCAAAAACATTCTGAAATTTAAATTTGTTCACAAGCAGCCTGTGAAAGCAAAATATGCTCACTACATGGATAACTTAAGTACAGCAGGTACTAGTGTGACCAGAGTTGAGCATGCATTATCATATTTTTATTTATTTTATATCACAGACTGTAAAGAAGCATGTGAAAAGGCAATCTTTCTAAAGATACTTTTCCCTTCTGATTGTCTGTCTGACTGTTTCCCATGACAGAACCCTGGTGTTTATCTTTTACACCATCCCTGGTAGATTTATTATTTTATGCTAAGAAAAAACTGAAGATGGCTTTAGAGCACTGAAATTGAAATAGGGCAACTGGCTTACCAGTGAATTGTCAAATGTAATTTCTAACAAAACCACATTTCCCACAGCTGGAGAATAACACCGATATTCATGCCAACCGTGCTTTCTTCGCAAGGAACCAACCAGCAGCCCGGTCTGATCCCTATGTCAACCTGCGTGAAGTCTCCAGCCGCATGAAGTTGCCCCGGGGAGAGTACCTCATTGTGCCATCCACTTTTGAGCCTTACAAAAACGGAGAGTTCTGCCTGCGAGTCTTTTCTGAGAAACGGGCTAAAACTCAGTGCGTAGCTTCCCCGTAAAGCTCCCTGTTCTGTTCTCTTCTGCTCATGATGTACTCGGGCACATATAGGGCAAGTTCAGGTGTTTCACCCACATCCCATACTCTACCTTTTTTGATGATTACAGCAAAATAGACCCATTTCTAGGAACTGTTTTCTTGCGTAGTCTACTATGTCACCCACACATCCATGGTGGAGAGTCATGTCTCTCCAGATGGCCTCCAGCAAGTACTCAAATGGTATCAGGATCCCTCAGGTCTGTGAACCAGAGGTTCCCACAAATAGAGAGTGGAGGATTTGGGAGTATGACGATAAGGAGGTAGTTTTAAAAAGGGTTGTATCAATGGCAACCACTGAAAGAAAAAGCAGGAGTCTGGATAACAAGGCAAGAACAACAAGGCTGGATTTCCCAAGGGAATCTTTAAATAGGGGGGTCAGACAGTGGCATAGGAAGCTGGAAATCTGGGGCCTTGTTCTGTGCGTTTGGTAGCACCTTATATTAAAACAGCTTGTTTTGCTCATTATTTTAAGGGCAAATTATAGACTTATCATTTGTTGTTGTTTTGAGTGTTTTTTTCTGTTTTTCCTTAGGATGATTGGTGATGTGGTGTCTGCAAAACCATATGAGGTAAATGTATTAACAGGGCAGATTGTTGCACTGTTTGCATTTTTCTAATCCTACTTTTCTTTTATAATGCAGGGGCAAAACAGTGATGAGATTTTATTTTTTCCCTGAGCTGGGATCACAGTATGGGTTTGTGCTCAAGAAAAATATTTTTGGTTATGGGAATTCTTTACATACATCCATGGCTGAGGTTCATATGCATTTTCATGAACCTGGGCCCATGTGCAACAGAAACTGCACCTTTGTAGACTGAGCTGGAATACATTAAATTGTCCTTCCATCTAGTACAGGTAGGAGGAGGTGGGGAGGGTGCTGAATGATCCTTTTCATAGAAACAAATAGTGTTCCTGAAACCCAGGGGAAATTGCAAAAGCAGACCTCTAAAGAGCTGCTGAATTGCCATGGACAGGTGCAACAACATTGTCACTGCAGCTATTTTATAAAATTATTTTTGTAGCAGAAGAAAGCTTTTTCATCAGTCTTAGAAAGTATTTACTCCCAAATGAAGCCAGTCCCTGGTTGGTCATGATTTAAGTAGTGCCTCTGGTTTGCCATTGCTGCAGAGGAAGTGCTTGTTTTCCCTTGCCATAAGTAGACCTCTGCAAAGCTGCTTTGGCATATCCACACCTTGGGTTCTGGAACCACCTTATAAACTATACTCTCGGTCATCTCCTTCCTCTAGCCTCATGTCGATAACAAAGACATAGACGATGAGTTCAAGACTCTGTTTCAAAAGCTCTCTGGAGAGGTGAGTAGATTAAAGTGAAAGAAAAAGACTGGAACTTCTATGTTATGATGATGCAAATATTTGACTTGCCAGCTCCTTTTACTGTCTGGTCTTCAAAAAACCAAGCAGTTCTTCTCTTTTTATTAACTCACAGTTTCATTTCAATTTATTTTACAATAGAACCATTTTACTACATTGTTCCTCTTATTGGTGCAAAATGCATAGTTCCCTCAGTAATGCAGAGCATGGAATAACTTTGAAAATAGGGGTGAGGGGAGTGAGGACTGTGAAAACATTATCCCACGGTGAAATAAATTACCTGTGGAGTTAGCGTATAATTCTGACAATTGCCTAGTTGGCCAATTCCTTCTTTTTTTGCTTAAAAGCCCCCCTGGGAATCAGAAAAACTGTTGGCTGAACTTTCCCTCTATTCATTGTATTTGGTAAACCTCAGTATCCACAAAGTCCCGCTGCGCTAGCCTGTGGCTGTCAAGTCAGATTTTCTCTTAATAAAGAGGTTGCCACTGGCACTGAAGAGAGGAAGCATCTTGTTAATTAGAAAGTCCTTCATGAGTTTTGAGAGGGCAATTTTAGTATTGTTTGGTTATAGTTTCCCTAAGCCTGGGAAATCACAAACACTCTCCCGAACTTTAACTGAGAGAGAAGGCAAGCACCCAATTCAGTCAAACCTGTCAAAAAGTTAGCCTTTACTGGGTCGTGCCACCATTGCACCTACTGAGCCTCTTATTTCCCATTTGAAAGCCTAGGAAATGTTCATGGTTTCTGAGGATCTCCTCCATGTCTGGCAAATGTAAAATGTTAGGAAAAAAAGCAAAGGTTTACATGCCATAGGTATGGAAGGAAAATAGTCTCTGATAGCTCATAAATATTGTTTGTTTCAAGTAATTTTTATGTTAACATCTAAAGTATGTTTTCTGTCCAGGACTGTGAAGTGACTGCAATTGAACTTCAAACTATCCTAAACCGGGTTTTGGCAAAGAGTAAGTAGCATTGTGTAGTTCCCATTGAGTGGAGCCTAGAGACACGTGCTGAGATGGTGAGATATCTAGTTGCCTTATGGTCCGAGTGAGCATCTGTGCCATCAACACAGGGAAGGGAGCTGTGCTAGCAAAAGCCAGCTCTATGAGCTAAGGGTGATGAAAAACTGAGTTTTTGTCTGCCCCCAGCTTAGTTTCTCCTGGTTTGTTGAACTTCTAATATGGGGTTGGGGCTGGGGATAGGAAAAAATACTACCTGGTGCTCCCCTTCCAAGCACTGCAAGATGGTGTCCTGTAGGGACACACTGTTTCCTGTACCTTCTTGGGAGAACCACTGTGGAAAGACATTATGATGCTGCTGCATAACTTCTGTGGACAGAGAGAGGCTGACCACTCCCAAAACTGATAGCATCCCTTGCCCCTGTATCAAAAAAAGCCATGTTAATCAGCTGAAGGGACAACAGTGGAGGAAATGGCGGAGTGTGTATGTTGCTAACAAGATTTTAAGGTGGCTGACATCTTCAAGGCTGTCTGCAGAAAAATATTCATCTTAAAGCATTTCTGACTTAGATTTTTACATCCCTTTTGTACAGGAAAGGATATTAAAAGTGATGGATTCAACATTAACACTTGCAGGGAGATGATCAGCCTTTTAGATGTATCCTTTGAATATAATTTCGTTGACTTGAAGTTTCTGGATCTCTTTTGCAAAACTTCCTGACAAGATAAGGCTAAGTTTACATTTCCATTGCCCAGGTACATGGCTGAAGGCATATAATTGAGCCAAGCTGTTCTGTCAGCTCAGGATGGCAGAAACCTGAAACATTTAATTTAAGGCTGTTTCTCTCACCTGCATCTCTCATGGCTTAAACTTTTCCCTAAAAAGAGCGGGGAGAGAAGCAGAGACCTTCTGCCTGGCTGCACCATGATGAACACAGCATCATGGGGGCAACTCCTTGCCTCTGCATAATTTGCCCTAGGAAGGGATGCTCAAGGCCCTGAAGGACACGGGGGAAGCCTTCTATTGACTACCTCTGTTTACTCCCAGCTCCTGCCTCTGCTTTCTAACAGTTGTCCTCTGCGAGACCAAGTCCTCTGTTTTCCTCAGGGTTTTAATCTACTGGTAACTGTACAAAATGGATGTGATCATGATTATATATTTAGCAATCCCATATATCATTCCTTGGGAGTGCAGAGAGCCTAGAAATTCTTGGCATGCCTTCAGCTAAGCAAATGTAAAACTGCAGGCATGTCTGTGTGAGATGGAGATGTATTACAAAGGAGAATGAATATGGCATTAAGATGCCACTGTGATGGTGGATTTATTTTTATCACAACTGGTTGCTCTTCAGTTTTGCTAAGGTTAGAGAAATCCTCATTTTTGAACCATGCCTTAACATCCCCAGACCGATGGGACCGGCACCTTGGGACTTATAGAATTCAAGACACTTTGGATGAAGATTCAAAAGTATTTGGTAACATAATATTTCTGACTGTCTCCGCTTTCCCTCTCAGTTCTGAAGCACAGATCCAAAACTGAGATAAGGTTAAGCCACCATAAGCAGATGTACTTGGAAGCCTTCCTTTCCACGGCCGAAGTTTGTTCCAGGGATCAGAAACACCTCAAATTTAAAAGGGCACAAGCAGATCCTCTTTCACCGTGGCTCCATGACTCTCCATAATTTGCAATACCTTATGGAAACCCAGATTAATCCTCTTTCATTGCTGGCAAAGGCAGCTCTCTGCTGCCTGCTGCATTAAAGCTCCTATGAACATGTCTCTGCTGTTGCAATGTGTTACATTGCCAGCTGAGCCTTAGCAAACACAAGAAACATATTTTTACAACCTTTTAAATCTTGCAGAAGTGCTGAATTATTTTTCTGCAAGAGGATTTGATATCCCAAGAAGTGCACCCAGAATCAAGCAGTATAAAGGAAGGTCAAATTTGGAGCTGTTTTTATTTTTGACAATATCCCTTTTGGGCAAAGCCTGCTGCTTCTGTGCTTGATTCTGGTCAGCACAGAGCATCTGTCCTGGAGTCTGATGAGGAGATATTCAGCTGCTCTTCAGCTGGAGGCACCAGCTCTGTCCTGAGGCTGGCACTGGCAGAGCAAGCCCTGAGAGCCAATTCCAGTCTGAGCTGTAGGTCTGTGCAGCTTCTAATTCTGGATAATAAACCTGCTGGCAGTAGGAAGCATCTGTCATCTCGTCTGAAATATTAAGCAGAATGGTCTTTGTCTGCTGCAGTGTTTGCCAAATGAAAGGATATTTTCCTCAATGGCCTGTCTGCCACCACGTAACACGAAGGCAGGCGGGGTGCCAGCCCATGGGAACATGTTTCCCAGTCCGCCTTCCATGCCAGTGGCTGCCTGAAGCGTTTCCCTTGCTCATTGGCATCTTGAAGAGTATGAGCCAGGGCTGGTAGGGGCGGCCCTTGTCCCAGCCATCAGAAACCTGAGGCCGCGTCTGCAGAGCAGGGTGATGGTGAGGACACAGCAGAAGTAGGCCTGCATGTCCCTGGATTTCCACATTCCCTCCTTCCTCTGCTGCAGGCCATCTATAAGAAAGTGGACATTGACTACTCCGGTACCATTGATGCCCACGAGATGCGAAATGCCCTCAGAGAGGCGGGTGAGTTTGCAGCTCAAGGGTACAGTTGGCTGACTGCAGTCCCCCCGCCCCAATATTGGAACAATAGTGGAGGCTTTAATGGCTTTGCTTCCCTCCCACCTCCTGGATCATAGCATTGCCAGAGCCGTTGTTCCTTCCTGACAGTCACATACCGCTACATCCCTTTGCTGTGATATACATCAAAACCCATTCTCTGTGCTGCATTAAGAACTGCTGATATTTTTGTCCATGCTGTGACCATTGCTTATCCATCTGATTATTACCTGCTCTATTTTTTGCCTCGTTATTTCCTAATCTAATTTCTCTTTTTCAGAGCTATGTCCAAATCCTTTTTGTCCTCTTGTTCCTTTCTCTGTGTTAGAGAAGGTGCAAGCCTGATCAAGGCATGTCCCAGCAATATCCTCTCTGATGTGTGCTATTCACTTTTGGAGGAGCTCTTTTGCCAGCTCAGGGGCATCTAGAGAAGCACTGGTTTTTTGATCTGTCTTGTGCTTGGTCGAGTTTATGTGAATGATCCAGAGACAGAAATAGCACTAATATGGGCCTGAATAGAGCCCAATGTGTGATGTGAGCAATTGGCTCTACTGCAATCACTGCTATTCAGCTGCAGCACCAAGACTTGCTAATTAGGGGTTTATCTGGGGAACATAGGACTGGTTACACTGTGAAACAATGTGAAATATGCAGCCTGACAAAATGCTGCACAAGAACTTTATGCTTCTCTTCACCCAGCACAATAGGCTTTGGGAAGGACTCATGGCAGAGGTGGGTGATGGAGTCCAACAGACCTTCTTGGAATAATCCTCAGCCCTTCATCCAGGTCTGTCTGCAGCTGCAGCAGCCCACGGATAAGTCACATCAAAAGGTCCATGTTAACCTGCTGTGTCAGTAACCCATGTGCTCCCACACCTTCAGGTTTCACACTCAGCGATGAGGTGCAGCATGGCATTGTCACGCGCTACGCCTGCAGCAAGCTGACCATTGACTTTGATGGCTTTGTGGCCTGCATTGTCCGCCTGGAGACCCTCTTCAGTAAGTGCCTCTGTTCCTCAGAATTTCATTCTTCAGGATTTCAATCATCAGGATTTCATTATTTGGTGTCTTCTAACTGCAAATGTAGCAATCATATGGAAATGTGAGGGTGCCAGCCAAATTGTGCCTGTTAAAGCAGCAGAGAAATAGCAAAAGCCTTTCTGTCTGAGCGACCGTGGAGTGGCGGGGACACATTTTCACAACCTACCCTGCTCTTCTGTTTTACAGTCATCTGCACTTTATGGCCAGTGCTCTGGCCCCCAGGTTGTCCCAACTCCTATAAACTGTACCATGTATCATTTACAGTATTTACTCTGACCTGATTTACAGGTTTGTCCCCGGATTATACCAGATGCCACTGCATCAGATATTTTAGTTGTCCTGCTGCCAATTCGCAGTTTGCTGCTGTAGATCTGACTATTTCACCTCATGAAGCAGCTTGGAAATGACTTGTAAGAGGAAAGAAGAACAGCTGTAATATTCTGTTACAGAATCAGTCTAGATTTCCAGTAGATCATGGCAAAAAGCCATACCTCCTTGTTTTGTCAGACAGTGATTCTCTGCATGCCAAATTATGTGATTTATATCTTCTACTTCTACCCTCTTCTACTTTTCAGAATTGTTCCGTCTCCTGGACAAAGATAAAAGTGGAGTCCTCCAGCTCTCTCTGCCTGAGGTGAGGCTGGTCAGATTGAAATATAATCTAGTTAAGCTACAGCAATGGACCGTCCTAAAATACATTTATTTAAAATCACTATTATAAGTGGTAAACTCAGTAGTGATTCAAACGGAAAGTTTGTTTATGTGAAAAGGTTCTTCAGCTCAGAAGGCCTGTATGAATTAGTGGAATGAGCATTTATCATATACGATCAAAAAAGTAAAAATATGCTCAAAACCTGCTAGGTTGTTTGAGAAGATGCTTACACAGTGTGTTTCACTGTCTACTTTTCGAGGGCAGTGGTCAGTTCATTAGAAAATACACAGCAGGGAACTGTTCTTGTCTGGCAGAGAATGTACTGATCAACCTGCCAGAATTAGAAGAGACTTTTTAAGATGCCAGGTCTTTTTTTCCCCACATTGTTTTTAATGCAAATTTCTCCTCTTGAAGCTGTAATAAAAGCAATCGGCTTGAGTCTTCCCTTTGCAGAATACAAATATATCTCAGGAAACAGCTGGAAGGGGCCCTGAGAGGTCCATCCAATTAGTCCTCTCAGCTAAAGACTGGCTGGAAGGGAGGAGGATGGCCAGGAAACCCTGTGACCCTCAGCCACAGTTAGCTAAATCTAACTGAAATTGTGTTACATACTCCGACCCTAAAATTTTTCAAAGGTCACACAGTTTCCTCTGGAAAACTGGTCTTCCTTTGGAAGATATCCTACTCGCAGTGTCTGAGGCTGATTCTGGCAATAAATTTCCCTGAAGCTCCAGAGCAGACGGATCCTACGCATACAACAGATTAAAATGCAACTCCAGCCTCTCCCAGCTCATTCTCCTAGAGCCTAGTAGAGTGCCCCGATGGCATCCTGTGGACCTTCCAGATGGTTTGACTATGTGTTCTGTCTCTCCCGCAGTGGCTGTGCTGCACAATGGTTTGAACCACGGTCGATGAATTCAGCAGAGACCTCTGCTCTTCTGAACATGGAACCATTCGTCCAGCTTCTCTGTGTTATGGAAAGCAGAGAGAGAAACTTGGCTTTATTACTGGCAATTTATTTTAAACCCACTAAAATTGAAGGGATCTCCTGTTAGTTATAAAATAAAGGCAGTCTTGAACAAAAACAGGTAAACAAATAAAACAAACTCAAACCCAACTTCCTTTACTTTTCCTGCCCAAAGAGTATTTTCATGTGTTAAGCTGAAATGTCACAAATTTTTACTTGCTACAGATGTGGCCAGGTGGCTTTCATTGACTTCTGACTGTGCATCCAAGTTCAGCAGTGTTCAAAATTCCTGGAAGGGCTCTCCATAGCCTTCAATGTTCAGCATATGTTTCACAGAGAGAAACCCATGCTCAGAGCCTGGGCAAAATTTGTGTGGCTGTTCTGGTTACCTCACTTTGCAGCCAATTGTCTGCTTTGGCTGTACCCAGTGCTCCCAGGAGCTGGAGGTGAGAAGTTCAGAGGCAGATGATGAGCTGCTGAGAACGTCAGGCATAGGCACAGCCCCAGGGACGAACAGGGGATTCAGCAAACACAGCGGCACAATGAGTCTTGGCTCAGTCTTCCAGGAAGACGAGCAAGGATGGAAGGCCACAGGCAAATTACTGCAGTTATTTCAGCTGAGTTTTTCTCCTGTGAATGCTTGTCCATGTGTGTGTTTCGGTGCCCAAAGGTCGGGCTTCAAGTTTTTGGAGATGAGAGATTAGAGCTCAGAAGCTCATGAAAGCAAATGTGAGGATAGGAACATAAAATGCACATGTGGGGAGTCCAGGAGCTTGAGTGTGAGAGGGATGTGCTACATGGATCATGATTTAAAGAAGAAACTGAAGCTAATAGTCACTGGCTAACAGTGCTGTGCTCTCCTAGGATCTTTTAAAACCTTTGTCCTTTGAAAAAAGTTTCCCTGCATTTCATTTCACAGTATTATAAGGAGTAATAGTAGAGCAATGCAGGCAAGGCAATCTAGCAGTCTTTTTTAGCAACTGGAAAATATTTCTGAAACTCACATCAACGACCTGATGAGATGACACATCTTTGACACTTCTCCCCAGGAGCGGGAGGAGTGAGGGCAAAGATTTGTGTCCCCAGGGCAAATGTGGGGCCAAGGCTCCATCCCCCTCTCACTCCAGCACTGTGTTTGACAGGAGCCTTTCTCCATGCCTGCTTGTTCTTAAATTTTCAGTTCAGGTTTCAAGGGCAGGTTAGCAGCAGGGCAACCCCAGGCTCTCCTGTGCTGTCCCTGGGCCCCTATGGCATGCACGCAGCCGGATTAGGTGACCACCAGTTTCTCACAGTAGGTATTTCCCTGCTGACCTGCAATATACATCCAGTTCCTTCCACCTGCCTTGAAGACAGAGATACCTGAGGCAAGCTGAGGCCTCCAAAACCTTGAGAATTTTCTAGTGAATGCTCTCCCTGTTCAGTAAGAGGAACGTGTCCTTCCCTGCCCTATAGCTTGAGTATGCAACTCATCTCCTTGCTAGCCATGCAGCAGGGTGAGCTAACTGCTTGCAGCTTCGGATCTGCTTTCTGCTCACATGCGCTATTCATGAGTTCGTTCCAATTATGATCACAGAGAAAGTCCTCTCTCCACAGGGCTGGGAAAACTCAACTATGTGCAGAAATCCATTGCCCTCTCCCAGTTCTTCTCCCTTCACATCATGCAAGATGTCCCCACCATCCTCATAGTTACCTCAACAACTCTCATTCTCCTGCACTGGATGGGCAGAGTGCTGCACTCCATCTTCCTTTATCTTTAGGAAGCAGGTAGCTCCCCATTGAGCCACCCACTCTTTCATTTCTGTGTTCCTTGAGCAGAGCACACGGCTATCAGGTCTCAGAGAACAACTGCTCAAAAATAAGTCTTTTTGTGGGATTGAATGAGCTTCTCCTTTTTACCTGACACATCTGCAAAAAGGTGATTAACATCCACCTTATTTTCCTTCCCTGGTGCCTGTGCTCATCAGTTCTCCTTGTTAGTCTGGATGGGACCAAAATGCTTCCCGAATAAAATGCCCGGGCTTGAACATCTGTACTCCCTTCACTCATACCCTGCCTGTAGGCCATGCTTCTTTTTCGGAGCTGTGAAGCACTGCAGCTCCTCCCATTAGATTTGAGTAGCTCATTCATGGGGAGTTGTAATGCAGGCAAGTCACAAGGCTTCATGAATTTGTGATGCATTCCCTGCCACTGTGAAAACCAGGCTGCATGGCAATCTCAGCACTTTATAAACACAGTGGGGCCGAAGAGACCCCTGGGGAAACTGCAATGACTCTTCAGATCTTTCCTTCCTTTCCTGCAGAAATGTTTTCATTTGCACTGCAGCCTCGTGAACTGAAAACTTGAGCTCTCTACATTGTTCCTGTAAAATGTGATTCATGTTAGGCCATGTTCAGAGTCCCAAACTCCTTGGGCACTAATTGTCTTGTTGCCTATAGAGGAACTTCCTGTAGACATAAATCCTACCACATCAGCATCCAACACCATTTTTACACTGGAGTAAATGTCTGCATGGTGTGCAAGGCAAACACGGGGATTTGAGATTCTGCCCACAAGCTAAGAGGATAAAAAGCACCGCCCTCGTCCATGTAATTATCTGTCACCTGCTCATCCTCGCAGAATGGAAGATTTACAGAGGAATCTCTCCTTTTCATCACTGCAGGCTAATGATCAGATCTATGGCTTACGAGTTAGCACAGAAGGAGTAGTCCTCTTCAAAGTCCTTTTCCTTCTTTGCTTCAGACAATCCTGCTGAACCCGACTCAACGGTATGTTTTAGTCCTTCATTTCCATACCTTTCAGACAACCTGGCAGGCCTGGAAGCACCGAGATACTGTGAGTACATTTTTCCTTCCTGTCTTATTCAGGATGCATCCAAAATCCCAGCCTGCTGTTGTTGTTATCCCAGCATAAGCTGGTAGTCCGGAGATTCAAATAAAGTCCGTAAAAGCAAGCGAGATTCTGGGTGCAAAAGGAGCCCAAGTTCCAAAGCTTTTGAAGTTTCTCCGCCACTAATGATGTCCCCAGCGATAGTTAATCTCAAAGTAGTGCCCTTACTGCCTGACAAGCTTGTTGCCATGGTGTCTGTTTCTCACTGTATAAATGGCATAAAATCCTCTCTTTCTTTAATAGAGCAAATTACTTCACTTGTTACTGTTGGCCACTCATTAACTCCTTCCTCCGTCTTTGAAATCTCTGATGGAGCTCTCACCTGAAAAGCAGGCCCCCATCAGCTGCCAGTGTGGGTAGGAGGGTTTGGCTGGGGCGGTTCCTGTGGAGGGTTGTGCTGGAAAAGAAAGAACGTGGAGCAGAAAATAATCGGTAGAACATATCTGGGAGATGGACTAAAGAAGCACTTGAAGAAACACTGGGATAACAGTTGGGAAGAAGCTGAATGAATCAGGCTTTTGTCCATGCAGGGTCTGAACAATGTCAGGAGCTGGAGGAAATGTTTTCTTCTTTGACTCTTGCTGCTTTCAGGGGTTAGGCATCTGCATTCTCTTCATAATACACAGGACTGACTTAGAAAAACAAACACTCTTCTCTTTTTTTTTGAACATTCTTTAAAACATTGCTGGTTTGGTATATTCACTCACCTCTAAGTGTGTAAAAACTACATGGTTGGCTCCTGGGGTGTTTATGTATTTCTTCTAACCCACCTCCTATTGGTTAAAAAAACCAACCCCAAAACGGTGATGCTTTCTTTAAGTCCAAGCTAACCGGTCTTCTCCTTGGTATGATCCTTACTGAATTAGGTTTGCCCAACCTGGCTTAAATTGAGTGGCTTGATCTAGCTCTTACACAGAAGATAACAGCAAGGGACTTCTTCCAATGTCTTAAAGCATTTCAGGCTTCCCTAAATTCCCACATCTTTTTTGGTATTCTCTCTCTCATTCTCCTAACTGCACAGACACATTTTCCTCTCTTCTGTATGTGTCTTGTCAGCTGTTGTGGTGAAACGTTTCAGTGTTCCCTCTGTTACATGTGAAAAACCACCAAAGCTGGTTTTGAAGGGGAATTTCCATTTTCCTCCTCAGTTATTCATTCTTGTGTTTTCTATGTCTTTACTCAACTCTGTAGCTCCATGGGGACACTACTGATCTTCCCACCACAAACGTTGCTGCCCTGGCAGTGGCATCACAGACTATGGAGAGAAAATACGCAACTGCCCTCTGCACCTTTGAGGGCCTGTATATAGACACAAAAGCAAATAAACAGAATTATTACTGGATAACCATAGCTCTCATTGCCTTTCACACCTCTGAAAGAAGTCAAGCTTCTTCTTTGCCTGCTGAAGCTTTTAAAGGAAAAAGAGAGTAGACCAGGACAGTGTGACATTGCTTTAATTATAAAATCATCAGTGCTGTCTTTAATAATGAATGGAATCCTTTTGCCACAGCTTAGCTACAGAGAGCACAGAATTTGGGATTGACAGAGATTTTCCTTTTCTGTATCTTATTTTCTCTGCACACCTTAACTGGCTAATTAGCCAGCACACCTTGGGCATAGCTCTCTGGATACCTGGATTTTAATGTCAACCATCTTTAATGTAATCCATGGAGGCTTGACTGGAACGGAAAAACTTTTATTTTATTTAAAGAGATTTATTTGGTAATTGATATCAGTAAGAAACCTGGCACAGTCACTAAACCAGCTAGCTTAATACTGCATGTGTTTGTAAAACTGTGTATTTTCCCAAGCTGTAATCACACTCTTAGACTGCTGTGTAAATTTACCCAGCACACATGCTGAGACAGGTATGATCCCTTGGGAGTTTAAACGGGCTTTGTGACCAGCACTATTTTATGGCAAATTGTGTTTTGCTGCGTTTTAAAAGCTCATCATACCTGCTCATTAATTTGCAGGGTGTTGGAGCTCAGGAAAGGCAGATTTGATCATGGGATTGGTGGCTGGTGGTGGCCGTGGACAGGGGGACATCTTGCAAGATCTCGGTGCTGGAGGGCAGCATCCCTGGGGGCCCTGGGGGCTGACACATACCGGTTGTGTCACATGAGGGATGCTTCACTCTGCCTTTGGTGGCATCTTCTGCTTGGGGAAACCTGGGCTGGAAGGTGGTAAATGCAGAAAACTTGGACAATATTTTCAGTTTAAGAAAGAATCAGCATGGAATTAATTAAACAGAGGGAAGGAGATTAAAGGAAAAATGAGAAAATGATACAGTACCAGCCTAATACCTAAATCGTAAAGCGACTTTAGTCAAAATCCTGAGAGAAGGAGTTACCTGAAGCAGCAGCTGTGAACTTAATAATAACAAAGTTGATTCCAGCAGAAAGTGCCAGCCTTCTACATGTTAATTTAATTTGAACTTGTCTCAATTTTGGGTTGGATTTCTGTGTGTGTGTGTGTGTGTGCTTTGATACATGCTGATTATATTTGAGTTTCAGACATGCTGGTCTAGTGCATGAAAGCTCAAACAAGAAATTATCTAACCAAATTCTAGTGTCCAAGCTGACTAGAGCACAAACAATGAACAAGCTTTATGGAGAGAGAAAATAAAATTAATTTCACAGTTCATGTCTTGCATTGTATATGGTGATAACAGCAACATGAGTGACAAGAAAAAATCATTACTTTAAAAATTATGTGGGTCACACCACGGACTTCCTGTGTGCTCTGTCAAGTTAATAGAAAGATTAAGCGTCGTCCCTGAATTAGGAGCTTGAGGTTCAGTTCTGCCCATGTGTGGAGATGCCTTCACTCAGAGGTGCTGCAGGTTTTGTAGTGGAGCTGCTGAGGTCCCTGAAAACTGTGTTTCTCTAAATGCACAAAAATATTTAAGTTTTGACAGTTTTCAGGTTTTGGCGTCTAGCAGAGACTCAAGGCTAACCAGGTTCCATGTACTAGATGTTGCTCTAAGAACGGGTCTTCTGAGAGAAGAGACATCTCTGAGGATGCCTAAAGCGTCTCAGGAGGATACAGTTCTTTTCAAAACATGTGATAGGACTGCTTTCATCTGAAATATGTCTATGGAGGAGTTGTAATGATGATGTCCTATTGTCAATAGGGACTTACATTTATTTTTTATAAGACAAGGTATGTTTTGGGAACAGCATATACATGAGCCTGTCTTGAAAAATCACAGTATTCGCCAAATCAGGATATTGTTTTCTGAATTCCTACATACCCAACAGATAAAATTTCCTCATATACCAGAAGTATGATTTGTTTGTTTGTTTGTTTCAACTTTGTTTTACTCTGAATGAACACTTTTGGTTTGGGATTTCTGGGAAAAAAAGATAAGTGAAATACTTTTGGCTAGGTCTCCTTTATTTCATTTTAAAGAAGCTGGCAACACAGTGATAGTGATAACTGGCTTGAGGATACTTGGTGAGGAAATGTTTCCACCTCTAAATTCAATATCATTACATGGATGGATGGAGACAGATGAATTAGAACTCAGTGAGAAGATGAATGAATCTGGCTGGACCAAAGAAGTTTGCTGCAATGATCAAAAAGTGAATAGCCTGTGTTGATACTGGGTTTGGTAGGTTGAACATATCTGACATATCTAGGAAATTATGCTCCATGCCACTGGAGTGGTCAATAGAGAGGTCTGGGAATACTGCTTGTCCAGAGACACTGTAAAACCAATTATACCACCACCAGACCTTAAAAGTACCACAGAGCTAGACAAGGTTGTGCTGCAACACGTCTTCAATCTGCACTCCCTAAACATTTACTTCTAATTAATTTTCTTAATTGCATAACAGTGCACTCCCTAATTACACTGGGGAACCACTCTAGGATTTTAGCGGGGTCTTTACTGCTCAGATTATTCTGGCTGCTGCTCCATCAGCACGGTCCCTGGCCTCATTTTGCACTTGTTCATATGTCTGTGAGCTCAGACTGCTTGGGGAATGCTTGACAGATCCTTCAGCTGGTGCAGCTCCATCTCCAAGGACCAGATGGATACCCTTATTCACACTGAGCTACTACTCGAGTGGTGCCATTGAAACCCACAGGACCACTATGGAGGCACTTACTGCTTGATGTAAGGGTTTTGTTAAGAGGTCCTATAAAAAGCAACCAGAGGAAGCCATTTGCACTGTGCATACACCACTTTTTTGGTCCTACAACACCCAGGAGCTAGATTCATATGTTCTTGAATGCCACACAATTTGGAGAGTAACTAAGTCTTTATCAACAGATGGCATGCTCCCGGAACAGGGAGCACAATCAGCCCCCAAATTAGCCATTTTCACATGATGCTGACAGAAAGTAACCCACATCCCCAGATACCGCCATCTATCCCCTCATTGTAATCAGCATACACAACAGCATCAGCAGGTATGTAATAAAACCTGCAAGAGGAATTATAAACAAACAGTAAAAAGACAGCAACCCAAAATCTTGGCATGAGGAGTCTGGTTTTGAAGGAACACACATCCCACTGCTGCCAAATATCTCCGCATTTTTTGCTTCACTCAGCTGCTCTCATGGCTGAGGTTAGATACCTGAAGTGTATTGCACATTTTTCAATTCAGCAGAGTCTTGGTGCCTCTGGCTTTCCACTCCTACTGGGAAGTAGCTGGAGTCTGGATCCTTTCTGCCCTATCCCTATATTTTGCTGAAACCCACCAAAAAGTTAATAATAATGCTTGGTAGGGTTCCTGTTTCTTTTCCTCTTTTGTTTTTAAATTTTGTAAAGCTGGACTTCTTAGCCAATAAGTTTACCAGGACCTTTCCCAAAACCTACCTACTTCATTCCAGGAGAAGATGATATTCAATATAATATGAAAGTAATTCATCTAAACCTGTTCAAAGGAAATGTATCTTACAAAATGCTAACTAAAATGCAGAGCATTATTGCACTGGATGCTGCTCTGTACAGTATTTGGCAAGATAAGCAAAGGGTTCAGATATCTATATGGATAGAAAGGGTAATCAGTGTTTTAATAATTGTTGCCGAAACATCTTTTGGAAAATTATGAAACCTTGTGATTTCAGGCTTTAAGCTGACCTCTAATAACAGAGATTGAGGGCAAACCTGCTGGGAGTTTAAAAATATGCCTCCACCTGTGTGGCTAGTCTGAAACACTTGATCGGGGACACATTGAGGCAGGATGGTCCACTGCATGGACCAGAGGTCACTCCCAGGAGACCAGTGCTTGCTGCAGGTTATACAAGACAGACTTGTGCTCATTTGCTGTGCACCAGTGCTTTGTACCTCACCCCTCTGCCTCGCCAGGAGCCTAACATCACCTTCTGCTGAGCAGAGAGGAGCTGACGTGCCACAGAGCAGAAGGACCTCTTGTCCTCTCAGAAAGATTTCACTTCTCTTCCTCTTTCCTTTGCTGCTTTTACTACATCCTAAATAAATGCAGCTGAATGGTAAGTGGTATGTTTATTCTTTATTTCTAGACATATAAGGCAACAGGGATGGTGAAAGTTATTTGAAAAGTACAGTTCTGGCCAATTATTGAATTGGCTGAAATACACTTGACCCATGACAACTACTCCAAGGCAGAGGACAACCTGAAAAACTGTAATTGTCTTTTTCTATAAAAATAACTTACAATGTGGGGGCTTGGGGGCACTAAGATCTGTATTAAAAATATTTCACATAATCCTGGTCTCTGACAATTGTGAAAAACCTCTCCAAGTTCCCAGGGCTCCCTCAGAAAGGACAGCATGGGGACAACCCACAGCTGTGATTTCCAGATCTGATAACAGTGACTACAGTCCCCAGATCACCTGAAAACATCCCTTCATAATTCCTGTTTTCTAACAGCTCTAGAAAATTACATGTGGGATTGAATAAAAACCCACTAGAATTTTAAATTGCTGTATTGATAGAGATCAGTTCCCCAAAGGGAAGCATCAAGGTACCCAAAGGGACAAATATTTTTGTCTGCAAACATGCTTCTTAGCGATGATGATATACAAAATGTAATGTTTCCTTTTCATCTGGCCCCTTTAACACAATCACAGAAATGCACAGCTTCAGCCTGAGGTTTTCCCTGTCACCCATTCCAGAATCCAAGATCTGTGAGACAGATCTGCTTTCAAATTGGATAAGACGTGTACCAGGTGCCGCATCCATGAGCACTGCACAAACAATGAAAGCCAAAAATTGCCTTTCAGCACAGCCTGATTAGAAGCAGTATAAAACAGCAGCCTGGGCTGCCTGAGCCTCGGGGCCCATCTCATCGCTTGCCCTCAGCTGACAGGGCCAGTGGCTTTCCCACCACTGTGGTCTCTGAGAATGCAAGGGGAGGATGGCAGGTTGGGAGAGCAAGGGATGGTGTCATGGTTGCTGGTAAACCAGGACCTGGGAGATATGGGTTGGACTCTCATTGTGTCGCCAATTACTTGTGTGATTTTGCGAAAGTAATTTCATCTCTCCTGGGGTCTCCATCTCCCATATTTGCTGTTGTTTCTTCAACAGGTTGGCTCTCCAATCTACAGGTGACCATCTCCTGCACTGGAAATGCCACAGCATTGCCACTGCCAAGTGTGCAAGTCCTCTTTTAAAAATAAAAAGTCCCTCTGCATGCAGGTTGATAGAGCCCCGTGTTTTCTGCCACCCACAATATCCATATGAAATTTTATGCTCGGTTTCCAAGACAAAGAATTGTTGACTTTCTCAGTGACACCCACCAACCTGGGCAATGTCCCAGACCACCATGAAGAATACAGGTTCCGTCAAACAAAATAGAACATGGTGTTTTTTTCAGCCTGGACCCTGAGTGACATTTTTGCTTTGAGTGAATTTGTGAAGATAAATGTTTGGGAACTCAGTACACAATTCCCCTGGTGATATAGAAAAGAAATAAAACCCAGACTGCACTTCTCAGGGTTTATAGCAGTAACAGGAATAAAACACAATAAAACATGAGTTATCACTAAAGTCACAAGTTTGACTCTAATATAAGCAAAGGTCAGATCAGCTAATAAAACAGTTCATTCTTCCCAGTTCGGATTAGGAGGGTGCTTTAGTCCTCAAAACATCCTAGTTGAATATACTCACACATGTCAGTGCCCGTGGCTAGCTCTAAAAATAATAAGCATGATTCATTTCAGTTTTGGACATGAGTTGAACTGTGAGGATCATGACTCACTACATGGGGAAGAGTTGAGAGGGTATCACCAGTCCATACTCAGAGGAAGGAGTTGGTATCACTTGTTTTCAAAAGCCATTTGAAGGCCATAGTTATTTAACGGCAGAGATGCAGTGAGTCCTTGTGCAAGGCAGGACTATTGGAATGACAACATGACAGCTCCTTTTGGCAGAATCTGGACATTTTTAAGCAGAGATTTTCTGCAAGTTGTGTTTCCAGCTCAGCTGCTCACAAGCAGAGGAAAACTGGGTACTATGGGCTGGCTGGAGCATGGTGCAACTGGGAAGATATGGGCTGCCTTGGAGCTCAGAACAAGATGTGTCAGAGGAGAATCAAGGTGAAAAGCCCTTTAGAAGAATTTCCATCCCATTTTTAAAGGTTCTCTGCTGAGAAACCTGTTTAAGAAATGCAACCAGAAAGAGCCAAAGGTGTATGAGTGATGGAGAGATGTTGCAAGTATCTCTTCTCCCAGAGAGACTTCTGAGTGACTTTGTCTGATGTGTCCTTGCTGAAATGGTCTCGTTTTGGTTGTTGAAATTATAATTAACACTATTTCTTTTTTTTTACACGTAGAATTTATGATGTCCATTTCAACCCTGAATGCAGTATTTTCTGCCTCTAAAGAGACATGGACAAATTGCAAAAGCTACTAGGTATTGATTTTGTTGACACTGAACTTTAAATTAGAGCTAATTTCTGAGCATATGTGAAGAATGTGGTGAATTCTTTTAAAAAAGCAACTCCACTGAAACGTCCTAAAATCAGTAGGTACTACTTAAAATAATAACATAAACTTTATGATAAACAAATTTGAATATTATAGAGATGCATATCTTTTTCTCTTTAGGAAAAAAAAAAAGAAAAGTAAAACGACAGGGAGATCAATGATACCTAAAAAGTCAATTAGGATAAAGCATTGCCCCTGGCTTGCCAAGGAGTACCAAGGAGTTTCACTAACTCTTAGGATTGTAGTATTGTTTTTTTATAAAGAGCTGAATGTCACTATGAAAAATGTTTATGTTTTGAAGAATAAACAGAATATTTTTTATTGCTGATTTAAATCCCTCTCTATGCCTCTGCAGTGCCCCAAGGCTGACATTTCATGTCCTTATCATATTCATTTCTGAGGCTGTTTTTATTTTGGGTTGGTTGGTTGTTTGGGGGCTTTTTTTTTTTTTTTTCTTATTTCATAAACATTTTGTGTATGTGACCTGAACGCCTCTGAACGCCTCAAGGTAAAATTCAGTTGGGTAATTTTAATGAAATCTGGGAGGCTGGGAGAGAAAATCAGGAGGCGTTTGAAGAAAGTGCTTGTATTTCACACCGTGTTGCAGTGGCTGAAATTAAATCCTGATTAATACTGTTCACAACCAGTAGTAAGTGACTGCACTGACCTTTGGCTGTCAGTAGTTTTTTAATGTACACCAGAGGTCAAACAAGTAAAAGACCAAGGAGGTATGGCCAGGGGGCATGACAGGGAGAAAAGAGAGAGGGGCTATTAATGTGTTACATGTGGCACAGACATGCCTGCTATTTAACTACAGTTCCTTCCTACTTCATACCTTCAGGCAGCCTGAAGCTAATAACCCTGTCATCTGGAGAGATAACAGAGCACTGATCATCACAATTCCACTAAATAAGTAATTTTAAATTAATTATGTTGCGTCCCAAGAAGACCAGCTCTGGTTGACTCCTCACTTACCTTGGATTACTTTCTCAGGACTTGAATATATTAATTATGCAGATAAAGCTGTGTGTGGTCACGCATCAGCTGATGCTGAGTGTTGCTCTGTCTCACTGCTATCCCCACCTCTCTGACCTCCTGAAATCTTGCTGAGCAAGACTCCCTGGGCCGGAAAACCCAGAGCAGGATTTTCTCTCCCGGTACATGCTGTTCTCTAAGGGAGTGTGTCCTGCATGCAGACAAGAAGAAAAGACAATGCTCTGTGAGGTGCTGAACTATCCTATTATGGGGAGGGAAAAAAGACCAGTCTTAAGCTAGTGTTGAAACTACACTTCTAAGTACAAATTTGGGCAAGCAGGTGCCATCGCAAACTGCGTATGAAACACTACATCCCAGCAATCTTTCCCATCATTCTTTGGGCTCATGCTAAGAAGGACTTTCTCCCTTCAGACCATTAGTCACTCTTGCTGATGGGCTCCAAGAAAAACACAAGGTTAACTAATGTTGCTCCCTCTTTAGATGTTTTTCTTTGAAGAGAGAGAGTTGCAAAGCTTGAGAGAGTCAGTAGTTCAGAAGGAGCTGTAGGAATCACACCCAAGTTCCTCAGTAATTGTATCCTCTCCGAGTTGTATTTTCACGGTAGGAAAAGGAAACATTGCCCGATTAGCAGTATTTTATAACTTGTAGTATAAGAAATCTCCTCTCTCAACAGCTGTTTACTTTACAGTTTTCCCAGTAAAATTTGCATCTATTTAAGATAACTGTGATGATTTAATTGGCAACTGTTACTAGATGTTCTCAGAAAGTTTGATCTCAATTCAAGGTTGATAGTACCAGGAATGAATTACAGACTTGAGTCTTTAGTCAAAGGAAATAGGTTTCAGTGTCTCCCCAAAAGGAATTTGATTATGATTAATGTGAACAGGGCAATATAACAGCTGATGAGAGTAAAGACTGTTTATGGGAGGGAAAATGGTTATTTACCATCGGAATTAAACTGCTACCTTTATTGCCTAGACCAAATATGAAAACACTGTGTCTTACACAGACATAACAGAGAGACAGGTGTTGTTCCAAGACAAGGAAGTATTGGCAAAAGGAAGCATTTTCTTTCAGGTTTCTTTTTAATAAAACTGACTTTCTCCAGGCAAGGTCACTTTACACTTATTTCACCTCTGTGTATTGCCTTAGTTAAGAGACACATCCACAGAGGCATCGCACGGTTGGCTAAGCCTACACTGTAATAAAGACTACTTTTACTTCAAGGTTGTGGAAAGATTTTCAAGATAACACGCTTTTACCAAAGCCCCTGAAGTTACGCAAGTCAACAAACTCTCAACACTTATATGACATTGATTTTTGAGTTCACAGGAGGCCTGAACAGTCCAAATTGGAAACTGAAGTGGTGCTAGGAGCTGCTCTAACTTGTGTTCTAGCCCACGTAATCCCACAGGCTTCCTGCACCAGTAAAAGAACTGGAACAGAGAGATGCTGTGACCCTTAGCTCTGACTTCTTCTCTCTAGCTGCTAACGTTTGTTTGGGACATTGGCCAAATGGCTCTTTTAGAGAGTGCATTGAGGAACTACAGGGTCCAGTCTGATGCTCTGTGTCCTGTGCAAGTAGGACTGAACAAGAACCGTACATATGCCAGGGGAATGATTTAAAATGTAGGGGTTTCTTCTCAACCGCTCCACACAGTGGTCTTGCCTGTAGCATTACGGAGCGCTTTTGTCACTCTTCTCCTCCCGCGCCTACATAGGGTTTTCATGTGCTTTTATCTTTTTCCATATGGGATTTTTGCCATGTTATCCTTGTCTGAGATAGATATACCCAAACGAGTAGAGACAGTTACAGCCTTGCAGCTTGGATGTGGAGTCTGTATTCGAATCTCCGTGATCTTATGAAGGATCTGAGGGTAAGATATACACCACTGTTGGCTCCAGACTACTGCTGGTGGCATGATGGAATTCCTCATGGCGGGACTCAAAACACCTCACAGCTGATGCCTGTATCTTTAGTTCTTTTCAATGAATGGTTTTTTTACCCCACTGCCTACTGGACTATTACCTGCAAGAGGATCAGCTGGCCCTGGGTACTTCTCGGGAAGCCCTGTTCTGCTCAGAAGAACAGTGGCACATCGCAGAGCCTTGTGTGCAGTACTGATTTCAACCCATCCTCAAGCAAAACAACAGGAAGGTGGAGGACACCATCTATTTTTAATGGTTTTGTACAAAACACTACATGCAACCTCTCAGGGTTCATGAACTTTTCTGAAAATAGTGAATGTATTTGGATTTTGTTGTAATAAAGAGAGGTGGTTGTGGCTAGATTGAGAAAGAGGTGTGCTCCTCTGTGGAATTTACCTTGGGAGTATTGCTCAGAAGAGACATTCTGGCTGCTCAGGGGTGGGTAGTGTCATAAATAAAGGACAGTTAAATTGAGAAGGAGAAATAGGAGATGAGAAAGTGTGAGGAATAATAATCAGAAGTTTAAAATCCCTAAGGAAAATATCAACTATAGTGCATCTGAAGTACGGTGCAATGTTTAAGGTCAGAGTAATTGTATTTTCAAGCTACATCATTGCTTGTATTAAGATTAAAAAGAGGAGATAATGTAAATAGTCTTGACACTGCATTTCCATTTCTGACATGGTATAACTACTTGCAATATCACTGTCATTCAAGTCCCTCCTGTTTAGACCAGACCCACCTTTTCCACATTGCTTATGGGCTTTTGCCATTTCCACCACACCAGCCTACTCTGACCTTGAGTAAGTCTCCCCTGTATAACTCTTTCCTTTCTGTACAATGTGGGGAATGATACAGCAACCCTGAAAAAAGAAAAACAAAAATGCCCTAGATGAACATTATCATAGTTGGTGCTGCAAACATAACTTAAGGAAATATGTTCTCAAGTGCAAGGTGAATTCAGATTTAATATGGCTACAGCAAGCTAAAATTTCTATTCCAGTTGTCCTTGTTTTTTTGGGGCATTGTGAAAATCTGGTTCCACTGAAGGGCACGGCAGCAATGTGCAATTCATTGTGTCTGAGGGCTTGCACGTGCTGGTTCCCATCAGTGCCCTTTAGTACGTAGGGCTGGCTGCCAGGCAGAGGCTCCCTTCATCCAAGCTCGAATTAACTCCGTGCCATTCAGCAGTGCCCACTCTGCACGCATCTGCTGCTCCTCCTCTCTTATTTAGACTAATGAGGACAGAGCCCACACATCTAGTTCAACGTTTGCTCTAGTGTTCGCAGTCACGTTCTCGATAAGGCTTGGAAAAAAAACACAAGGAAAGATTGTTTCTCAAAGGCATCAGGCATGTGCTTCATCAAACAAAACACCTACAAAAAGACAGAGGGGACTAACTGTCATCTTGAGAGGGCTTTTGCTCAGGTCCTACTTCAGCAGAGCTTCACTAAGTCTCTTTTGGGGTGGAGTGGACTGTGGAAAATGTGGATAACTCAAACCAGCCAAAGAGATCTCTGGAGAGCCAAGGCAGCAATTTGGCCAACAGTCGCTTACTACTCTATGCTGGGTGGTATAAATACTCCCCTGAAATGAGGCACCCCGCAATGATTGCGCAGAGCTCCAACAGGAAGGCTTCATCCAGTTTGCACAGAATGACTCAACTAAGTGTTCTGTTGTCTACAGAAATGACATTTTTAAAAGGATCTTTAAAAGCCCAGACTCCTGGAACTGCACTAGGTTCTTTCCCCTTGACGAGAATGGTAGCGCTCCCCACTTGAAGAGAACCACTGTCAGGGTGCACTTTCGTCCCAGACACTGACAATAAGAAACCAAGCACTATATTTATCACTCCTTTCCTGCCTGTGAGAACTTACAGTCAAATTCAGACATGGCAGGGAGGGAAAATATAACAGAAACAGAGCTGTGAGGGTGCTAGGAGCTGAGGACCTCAAAACTCCAGGCTCGTTCTCTTGTACAGCCACTCAAGTAAGTGCTGAGAGAATACAAAATACAGGTGCTCTGATTTTCTGTCATTTTGTACCCATTGTGCATTTTGTATGAGGGGCTTCGAGAGCAAGAAGTGAGCAAGAGGGTCTGTGGTGTGAAGCTGGAGAATATAGTTTTCCCCATAGAAAATAAAAATAACTGATGCCCATGGCAAGCAATCAGGAGGATATATCTTGTACGTTATTAGGAGATGGGTACATGGGATAAAATGAGACTGAATATATGTGAGAATAAGATGTATGTTTGAATAAGATGGAGAAGACAATGATGGGTGGAGCTGCTGCAGAGGGAGACCTTCGTAGCAGCATTTTGCACAATGTTATGTAGAAAAACAAGGAGAAAGCAGGGGTGGGGTTGGTTTTCGCTTTCTATTAGATCCAAGGTTTTGGAGTTCCTTTTGGTCTTCACATCTAGGGGTCTGCTGAAATCTCTGTGTCTGAACATGGAGAGGTTTTTGTTGAAATGCTGTATATCTTCAAAGGCAACACAAAGCATAGCATTATACTTACAGATCTGGCACAAGGCATAGAAGTAACAGACTTTGAGAATGGCCATAGTTACCACACAAGATACAAAGAGTTTCTAGATCCCAGTAGCCCAATGGATAATAATGCTGGAGGCGGGTTCATGTTTTAATTTGTATTCAAAGCCTCACCATTACAAAGAGATCATTTCTTGTACCTGGAATTCAGAACACGCCTGCTGAAAAGATGTGGCTTGAAGTTAACAAATAGATGTGATCTCTTATCACCTTAATATTTGAGATGAGTCGGTTCAAGGTTTAATTTTCTCCAAGTACCATACAGCGATCTATGGGAGGAAGTAAAAATTGCAAAAATGAGTAAGGAAAGATTGTTCCCTCTTGCTATAACACAGGAATTAGCAGGCAACGCATGAAATTATTAATCACAATAAATGAAAGGAAGAACATCTGCACACAATGCATAATTAAATTGTGCACCTCCTTGCCACAGGATGTGTTGGATATCACAGTGGGCTGAAGAAACAACTAGACAGAATCAGGGAAGAAAGGTCCCTTGTGGGCCATTAAGCTTGGGAAGCCCAAACAGTCTCCAGAAATCCCTGAACTAGTGACTTTCAGTGGGTAGAGGGTACAGCAGGGGAAGGAGCATGCTATGCTCATCCCAATTCTTACGTGGTTTTCCTGAACATCTTCCACCATTCAGACTCAGAGACAGGATGCTGAGCTAAACAAGCCTTTGGTATGACCCCATGTGTCTGTTCTTATGAATTATACAAGACACAGTTCCCTACACGCTACGGATGCAATTCGTATTCACGCAGAGCATCGGCTTATGGCCTTGCAAATTCTGCTGAATATTTACAGTGAGAATTTAAGCAGAACCCAAGTGGCTGAGTTCATGCATTCACATGATCCCATTTCACCCCATCTGAAATTACTCACTGCCTCTTCTGCAACTGGTTTTTGGCTTGGGTGCAATTTGATATGCAATTAGTCAAACATACTCTTCTGTGATACCTGTCCTGTTGTGAACAATTAGTGTTGCATCAGGGAATACATTCTGAGGCCTGAATCCAGGGGATTCCTGTCAATTTGCATTGACAGCAGGCTTACAAGAAAGGAGCTGACAGGTCCAGCTGGAATTGAGTGTTAGCAGCCACAGAGGCAGCCACACACCAGCCCACAGATGGTCCACTTCTTGCTCACATTCTTAGCTTTGCCAGCCTTGAGCATCCTTTGGTTTTTATATAAGTGTAATGCAAGCTATTGAATTACTTTGGATGTCCAGAAATGCTATGGGCAAAGACCACAAGCAGCGGTCTTAGATATTTTAATGTGCAACCCGCGGGAAAGAAATCACCAAGTTCTTAGTTAGAATCATAGAATCATAGAATCATTTAGGTTGGAAGAGATCCTTGGGATCATCAAGTCCAACCATAAGTCCTACTCTATAAAGTTCTCCCCTACACCATATCTCTCAACACCCCATCTAATCTACTCTTANTTAGTTATATACAGGACAGTTTCCTCTTGTCAGAGGGGACCAGTTGGTGGGAAGCTGACCTGATGCTGCTTTCAGGGTGGCCAGATTGCCTAAGAGCAACCTCCACTTGAAAAAGGGACAACTTGACTTTGCAAGGAAAATCGGTTTGCTTATAGCAGTGGTTCTCAAAAAAAAAAACCCACCCCAAAAACCCCTGCTTCATGGTGATGAGCTTTGTCTCCATGTTAAAGCCTGCTCATGAGTAGCTGGGTATCTTACAAGCCCATGCAGAAATTGTTTATTAAAAAATAAAATGCAAAATCTCTCCCAAATCTGCCCTCACTCAGAACTGAATTTTCTGGGGGAGGGCAAGAGGTCATTTTTTTTTAGTTATCAGAGCTCACGTGTTAGAAAAGCTATCTGATGCTGTCTTCTCTTAGCTTTGTAAAGCCATTTAGCTGTGTTCTGGAAGTAATTGGCTTTTAGGACTCCAGCTAATCAGATCCCTTCTTGGTTTACCCTGAACTAATTAACTCTCATCTCTTCAAATTATTCCCAGTGCAGCTGATCACCTAAAGACCTCTCGTCCCTATGCAGCAGCTGCTATCCATCACTGATAAGGTGAGACATTCTCCATCACGAGATATCTTCCCAAACAGAGCTAGATCAAACTGCTATGCAGTGCCAGAATATTTTACCAAATAACAGCCTTTTCTCTAGCTGCAAGTTTCACCTCTCTAGGGGACATTCCCTGCAGTTTTGGATGCTGTTTTTCTTTTATATGGCCTGCAACATGTTACCAGGAAACAAGACTCCATGCACATGGGACTGCTCAGCTCTATCAAGCATCTTTGCCCTTCAGTGGCTGATGATTTGGATTTGTGCATTTTGAGACCTTTCAAATGCTAAGTACAAGCAGACACCAGTTATTTAATGCTAAAAGATATAATGAAGTGGGATGTTCTTTGGAAAAGAAAGAGATGAAACTGTTGAAGGAGCTTGGGTTAAGCAAGCTTATGAACGCCATCTCAGAGGCTACATATTTTCAGTGTCATAAATGTGAATATATCACCAGCAATTCCTCCAAAACATTTAAAAGAGTCACAGGGAAGCCATAGGCATTCATTGTCCAAAAGCTGATCTTTTTTCTCTCTGATGCTGAAAGAGAAGCTGTAACCTGCCTGTGTTGTTACTTGTACCTGAATTCCAAGCCTGAGGCTCAACATCATGTAAGGGAAGATCATAGCACATATTGGCTGAAGCTCTTTGCTTGTCAAAGTGGCCTCAAATGGTGTCCATCCAGGAGGCTCAGTTTCTTTCTCCACCCAGATGGCCACAGAGAATCCCTCATTATCCTTTCCCATTAGCCTTGGTTATAATTTAAGTGCTTACTGTTAGTCTTGACAACATTAGTATCTCCAGCACTGCAATTGGTCCCTGTTTATGACTTCACACTGAACCCAGACTTTCAGATGGGGCCCTTTCTCTGAGAGCCATCCCAAAATGCAGATCTGAGCAGCTGCTGCAATCAGAAGTGTTTGAAATTAATCTTTGCATTTGAGTGTTGCAGCATGGCCTGCAAATCTGTCTGTTATTAACCTTCCAGATGGCAAGCTGAGGAGACATCCTTCAAAAGGTGGGTGTACAGTGAAATTTTAATTAATGGTTACTGACCTTTAGAAGCAAGGCATTGCAATCTATGTATTATACCAGGCATCACAGATATCTTAGGAAACTGCTGGAGTGTTGGAAAAACTGTTTGCTGAGGTGGGACATTTTTCTAACTAGATTTCAGCATTTTGCTTCAGATTTGAAATGTTGTTTATCTGCTTGTCTCCCAAGGATCTTAACACCTTCTCAGACTTTCAAGAGGTCACATCAGGATACCTGGATGGTCACCCAGTGTAGATTTTATCAATGTCTCCAAATCTGTCCTTAGCCTTACTTGTCCCAGGACACCCATGAAAAATTAATCGACTAATTAAAGTTAAACAGAGAGGAATATGAGGGAATAGCTAAGCAGGAGGAAGTTCTTAATCTTGTATCCTTCTTTTCTTGCTTATATCCTTCCATTTTTTATCATCTAAAATTTCAGTTACAAAAAAATGACTCTTCTGTACTAAGTTTCATGAACCCATTAGGTTTGAACACTGATCTTGCTAATTCTCTACTGTTTCCATATGCCTTTGTGTCCTGGATATGAGCAAAAAAGATTCACTTTGCAGACAAAGATAGGAAGCAACACCTTCAGCTCCTCTCCTGAAGATGTTCATATCATTCTTGCATGTCTAAATGAAGAGCAGCTATTGGCTACTTCTTGAATCGGACTCCTATTGAAACCCCAGATGCACAGGAAACTACTATGAGCACCTGTGGTTGTCTCAGGCCCTTGTTCAGAGCGACTTAGCATTTTCCTCACGTTTGATGTGGCCAGGGTATGTCTACTTGTTCTTGCGTGGGTGGGTAAGAGGTAATTTGTCTGCTGTTCAGACCTGGGTTAATGAAATAGACTGTATTATTAAATTCTGCTGAGAGATAACACCGTGTCTGTGTGACAGCTTGGAGCATGAGTACAGTGGGTTCAACAACGTCTAAGCGAGGACTGCTGAGATGTGCTGTACACACCTCCATAGCTGCTGGGGCTTCACTCTGCTCTCCTGTGTGACAAAGGCAGCATCCAGGCTTCTGGGCTGAGTGATGTGACCCAAGATGCCCACCTTTAAAAACAGCTGTGTGTCCTCTTGAGTAGGCCAACATAATTAAGAGTAGTTTAGAGGGGGTTTTACCTGCCTCTGTTTCCAGACTCTATTCAGAGCTGACTCTTACTCCACATCTTCTAGATATGTTAACTGCAGGGCCTGAAGTTTCTCTAGGTCAGTGATGCTTTTTCTTAGGGTTTTTCTTATAGAAGTGTCCAGACCACAAGGAAGCCATCAGGATTATGTCAGTCTTGCTCTAAGTGCTGGGTTGGGCGATCAACGTCGAAAAGACAGGAGAGAGGATTTTGGCAAATGATCCCAGCCCCACCTCTTGAACACTTTGAAGTATTTGGTTTACAGGGAATTGCTCCATTGCTCCACTGATGAAACTTGCCTTGCATGTTAGATACGTGGCCCTTGAAGATGCAGCCACACTAATTTGATAGTTTTAAGTACATTATTGCTCTTGGCTGCAAATTTCTTGCATAAAGCAGGTGTAATTGGCATGATGTAAACAGGATACCTGTTCAGATTACATCTCCTTACTTTGAAATTGCAGGAGGCAATGTGAAAACTGGAGTTTGAGACAATTACTTGATCCCTAGAGCAGTAACTAGCTAGAAGGATCTGAATTGATATGATTTCCATGCTCAGTTAGTCGTACCCCCCAACCTTTGCCCAGAGAGACTTGATCTATGGTGAGGGTCAGGGGATGATTAGGTTTCTGCCAGCTCAGCTTTTGAATTGTTATGACTCAGCACAGCCAGTTCAGCTGAACTGAGGTCCCCTGCTGTTTAGGGATTCAACTGAAGGAAACTCAAGCTCATTATATAAAGGCAAAGTAATACAATATCAATTGGTACACTCGTTTTTTCTGCAATGAAAAGGAATTAATAACATGCAAGCTCATCCAGTTATCTTTCTACTGAAATGGTTGTAACAAACAGTGTTCCTGTTATAAAAACAAATTTCATTTTGCCATACCACTGTGGCATTCCCTGTTTACTCTATTTAAATATAAAAGATTTGTTCTGTGCCATATAATTCAGCCATAGGGATTTTGAAAGGAAATACATGGTCTGAGGAGTGAGCTATTCAGATTCCTTGCTACAACACAGAAGAATATTCATGTGCACAGTGAGTATCCTCGTAGCACTGGGAACAGCGATACACACCACAAGAAGCTGGAGACTTATCCCCCAGCCCAACAAATTTGCAAGACATTATCTAGAAGACCAAGATCTCAGCATGAAGCACGGTGAGATCATTGTTATTTGCTGTAGAGAAAACATTAAAGATTAAGAGGGAAAACAGTTAAAATTTCCCAAGATACTGGTAACCCTGTATGGATTTAAATTTTGGATATTCTGCCGAAGATACCTAGAAAATACCCTATTCTCTTCAAGCCCAACTAGATCAAATTGTTGAGATGTAAATGAAGTAACCTTTTTACTTTCTGTGCTGGGATTCACAGCAGAATGCGGGGCAGTGTTTTCAGAAGTTATTTGAATAAGTGTTTGTGAACAGCGTGTGCATCACAGCATCCTTTTGTACCTAGATGTGAGTAATGAGTTCTTTTTTATGTGTTTTCCACTTCAGGCTTTTTAGTGCTGCTGGATATGACACCTTGCAAGGTCTTAAAGAAATCCTTATTTAAGTTGAATACGGCACTACATCCATGTTTTGTTTAGCTTTGGGGCTTGGGTTGGGTTTGTTGGTTTGTTTGGGGTTTTTTGTTTGGTTTTTTTTTTTTTTGCTCTTATGTGTTTTAGACAGGAGAGAGGGAAGAGAAAGAATCAGCATCTTGTCAGCTTCTCTCTGACAGTGGATACACGTCAGTGCTTCATAGAGGTTGACATACCCACTTTGCTGTGATGGATCAGATTTTTATTGACTGCACCTCAAAAAAGACATAAACCCAAATATTGCCCCAAAAGGATGCCATTCCAGAGCTTGTTGAGTTTTCGGTATCAAATTGATCATTCCACAAACGTTTCTTCATTTTCCTAAGAGAGTAAAGCATTTTCAGACTTATCCAAAGACTTAAGTATTTGTAGAAGAAAATGAGTGTAGCAAGCTGATGTCAGAGCTGGTAACTTTCAAGCACTCTTTTGTGTTGTTTTCATCAGAAAGCGGTGGATCATTTCTGTGAAAATAAGCACATAATCATTCCTCCTGCAGCTTTCCTTCTCATCAGAGTCAAACTTTATAGAGAGCAAGACATTTATGCAGAACATAAGCATAAACACTATAATGTGATCGCTTTATTGTGATTTCTTTAAAATGGGTTTCCTCCTTCTGCAATTTGAACAGGATTGCAGATTAGTTCTCCTACAAATACTCTACAGTGGTCAAGTATTTCTTCTGTTGCACATAGGAACTTTTATTTTCCTCAAACCAGGACACCAGTGGCTATGCCCAGCCTTTCACATTCCAATCTGTAAATCTAGGCAATGGAAAGTGGCATGAAAGCCTTGGTTTTTAGATGCACTTAACATGGAAATGCCCACTCACAGACTCTCTGAGCAGGCAGCAGACTGCCGGGCGTCCATGGTGCCTGCAATGGCAGTGCCCACCGTGGTTCTCCTTTTCTCTTCACAGCTGGAGTCTTCCCTCAGATCTTCAAATAGGTTAATCCTTTGTCACAGGAATGTAGTAGGAAATTAATTATTGCAGTCTCTGATAAACAAACAGGCTAGCAGGAAACTTTCCAGTGGAGAGCAGAGCCGGACTGAGTACCAAGAGAATCCAACCAGAAGGAGAGGCATGGTCCCAGGGCATTAACCAGTTCAGTTTCTCTGAGTGCAGGAACTCTTCTAAATTAGAATTAGTGACAGAAAGTTGCATCTGAAAACCAGACATAAAGAGTTTACTATGACTCCAGAATGATCGTCACAGGTGGATATGTAATGTAAGAGCCAGAGGTGACACAGATACTGCAGAGGCTGAAAAGTTAAAAAAAAGCCACTTAGATCAGAAGACCTATGGTGCCATCCTCCAGACACACGCCTAGGACCAGGACCACGCTCCCTACAAAGCAGCCGCGCTTAGTCAGGTACATGGACATTTTGCTTTCAATTTTCTGTGTTCATCTTCTCACAACATAGTTCAAAACAGATGTAACCTGACCAGTGACAGCTTAGAAGAAGGAAAAAATGATCAAAGATCTAGAAAAAATTGACATGTAAGAAAATACCGAAGGAACCTGGGATGTCACTCTGGAGTAAGACGACGTAGCAGTCTTCGGTTACTACGTAGAGAGCAGCTGCAAAGGTGGTGGCACGAGTTTCTGTGGGAGTATCTGAGGCACATATAAACGATCCAGAAATGTTGCAGGGGTTCTTCCCAGCTCTACTTTCTATGATCTCTAGAAGCAACAGGCAGGTGTGTGAGATTGCCCTCTTTCCCATTAGGAGTGTGTAATTAGCTACCATTTCTCCTCTCAAGAGCTGGCTTACAGCAGTTTTCCATTGGAGTAACTATAATCACTTATGGGGAGGTTCCTGACTTGCTCTACTATTAGGAACATCAGAAGCAACTTTGTGTTTCTTCCTCTTTAAAGCCATTCAAGACACTGCTGGATGAGAGTTGAAGTGAAATTAGTGCTAATGTGAGTGAGCAGCACTATGGATGCTGCTTAGGAAAGTGCTAGGTCTATGAACATCTTTTTTTTCTTAAAGAAGCAAAGCAGAGGCCAAATTCAGCAGCAGCTAAAACCACGTAGTTGTACAGTTACAGATCTGTGGGCAGTGTTAAATGGAGGTATCACTCCTCACCAGTTTTCAACAGTAAACCGCAACCATGACAGTGATGAGATGAGAGACAGATATGGCTGACAGTCTAGGAACTAAATCTGCTCTAATCTACTTGAGTGTAAATCCACTTACTTCAGCTGCATAGCTCCAGAGAGTGAGTCCAGGGTGAGAAAGCAGAATTTTGCCCCACTCTACTATCTTGTTGTTGTTGTGTTGCTGTGTCTTTTTCTTTATGATCTGTTACTTCATAGTCACAACAAAGCACAAATAAAGCAAAACTGCAAATGGCGCATTCTCAGCCGGGACTTGCTGGTATGCATACACTTACCTGGCATCAGGCACAGTATAACCATCAATATGACCTGTGCGGGCACAAACAGAAACAAGTCAGGATACTAAAGATTTCAATAATGATCCTTTAATTGCTAAGGTCCAAGGCAAATCCCTGTGAATTATGAAGGAGCTGTGATCTTGGTTTCCAGTGGGTGCAAACATGTCTTTGCTTGGACAGCAGTGAGAATAAAGGCTTCTGAAGTCATCAGGAGAAGAAAGCCTCTCTCAACCAAGCCAATTAACCTGTTGTTTCCTCTTTTTTAGATGTAAACCCCATCTCAGGCTTTATGTGGCACAGGTGGCAATGGCTAGAACTTTTCCAGCCCCAGACAGGGACTCCTGGAGGAAGCAGTTGAGACACCTGGGATGGGAGGGAGCTTGAGGGACATGGATGTGACATCAGTCCCCCCTGCTCACAAAACAACTTGTCAGATAGTTATAATTATCACTTGGGATATATTCTGAGTAGCCCATAAATTCTTATGAATGAAATTGCCCCAGTCAGCACCGCAGCATGTTAGCATTAAATCACCATGGTATATAATCCAGAAGGTAAAACCTCTAAATCTTTTGAAAGGTTTGTTCTTCTGACTAGTAATTTAACAATCTTGTAAGAAGATGAGATATAAGAGCTTTCTGGCAGAGCAATAGAGAAGAGGCAATGAAAAAGGTGTCATGTACTCTTCTGAATCAATTGTAGTGCCTAACTTACATTTCTAATGAATTATGAAAGGTGAGATGGCTTCTCTCCTTTTCCTTTAAGCTAACCTGAGACCAAGCATTGTGATTAAATCTGTACAGAGCCCTGCTCCCTTACATGTATTTTTTGTGGGATATTCTTTCTTTTTTTTTTTTTTCAGGATAATATATATCTAAAATCAGGTTTGTTGCATTTGTTTTCCATGTCCCGTGCGCGCTTACGGAGACGACGGAATGATTATCAGTATTTCATGAGCAATTTATTTTCTGCGCACCCTTACGTATCTCCCAGGCTTTGCTCCGTTTGGATTTCTCACTATTTTTGCAGACCATGACCTAAAAGCTTGACCCAAAGAAATAAATAAGCACATTTCTTTGTCCTTGAGTGACTGAAAGACTAGACAGCAGGATAACCCACTACAGCTCCTGGGTCAGGCAGTTTTCAGTTTGGCTTTTCCTATGCTGATATTTTTCCTTGGGGAATTCAGCAAATGTTGCCTAGAAACACATGTGCCTCAGAAACATCTGAAGCACAGCGAAATAGCCACAGAATCAGGTATGTGTTAAAAAACACCCAACCCATCTGTTCCCACCAAACTGAATTTGGGGATACAATTCCCATAAAGACATTTGTACTAATCAAAACGCTGCTTGGTCATTTTCTCTTCAATGCTTTTTAACTGTGGCTTGCATTGCCCACAAATTTACTAGTCAACCTTAAAAATCTAATAAGCACAGTGCATTAGTATAATATTCTGCTTGCCTCTGAATCCGTGTAAGTAAAGGTTTTAATCAGAAAAATTTTGCAGTTATAAAAATAATTTAATGAAATTATTCTTCCCATTTGCATTCATGGGTTGCCTCTGTTCAGGCACTACGAGACGTGATAAATCGCACTGAGCTGTGGTGGAAATAATTCTCAGAGCTGTAACTGCCTGAAAGACCCTGCACCTTAATGCTCTCAGTTCCCTGTGAAATCAAACCGCAGGGAAGTGTGCTCAGTCTATTGTGAGGAGCAATTAAACATAACGTATGGCTTTTGAAATCATTATCCTTTGTGTTTTATTAATGGACCTATGACCTAGGCATAGGTATAATTATTTCACTGTCACAACGTGAGCGGGTTGGCTTCTGCTTTCAGTGAAGTCCTCTGCGTAACAGCTTGTGCCATCACTGGTGCAGAATTGCGTGCCTTGCAGATGAAGGTTTTTTGGGTGATGCCTTAATTAAAGTGCATCCCTTCTAATCTGAAATGATGTCTGTTTATTTCAAAACTAATTACTTCATTACGCTTTCCTCTGCTAAAAAGAAAAAAAAAACCTCGGAGCTCGAATAAGACTGCAAACTCTTCGGGGCAAAGACCACACATAATGAGATAATGTTATGTTTGTTAAATAATATATTAGAAAGGAAGCTTGTGAATAAAACACAGGCTACAGGATTTTTATTTGATTTTGGGTATAGGTAAAATTTTACAATTTATCCCATTTTCGCCATCATAAATAATATTTTTCCTCAGATTCATAAATAAATCATCAACTGAGATACAACCTGCTACCCAACAGTCTCAAATATTATGAAAGTAATTTCTGACTTGACTAGGATGGACCAAACAAGAACTCCTGGATTCAAATTGGTTGCAGCAAAATTTTACTATACAATTCTTCTTTCCTTCACAAGCTCTGTTGTATGGAAAGAATTGCAATAGCCTCTAAGTTTATTTAAGATTATTTTGAAGGCTTTTTTTTTTTTTTTTTCCCCCTTAAAAGTTAACTTCTGACCTAGAACACCCAACCTACACCAAATCTATTCCAGACCCTGTGACAGGTAAAACTAAGTGGTCAGCCAGGGAAAGGTATTCACCACTTCCTAATCGTAAAAATAGGCAAAAAGCGAACAGACTTTTACACATTTTTACTGTTTCAAAAGGACTAGTTTCCCAAATATGAAGAAAAAACTGTGAGACTGATATACAGAGGAAAAAAAAATCAGAAGGATCAAATGTGATGGAGAAAACTGTGAGCTCTTTCAAGAAGAGCTCATTAAATAACCAAAAGTCTGTGATTCCAGTGCCAAGAAAGATGACTGCGTTGCCTGAAAGGCCACCCAGACTCTGTGGAAAAAATGAAGACAGCAATTTGGAATAAGCAATGATGTACAATCGATAAAAGGGGGTAACAGAACATTCAATTATATATGAGAATTTGTGAAGTGTGGGGAATGGAGAAGGCACAAAAGGACATGGCAGTGCATTCTTTCAGTTCCTTTCTGGCTGGGGACAAGGCAGTTTAGGCTTTTCATTAGGAGCTTTGTAGGGAGCTGCCACTGTGCAGAACAGTGGGAGGTCCCTACAAAGCCAGCATTGGGGTTGGTGGCTGTCATCACCCAGTATGGAGCAAGCCCTTTGAGAAGGGCAAGCTACTACGAGCTTCTCTGCAGTGAGAGCAAGCCTGAAGTGTGTTCCTCCAAAGAAGAGAAGTAACCACCTTCTCAGAGAGGGCTGTCCATATCTCCCAGGGCTGAGCAGAGGCTTTTCCACCCCAGCACAGTCTTCTCCCTCCCTTGCACAGGAATTCAGCAGAGCTGGGGTGGTGGCAGTGGCTAGCAGAGGTGGGGACTTGGAAGGCCCCAGCTCCTTGCTGCTCACAGGGCAGGAGCAAGCTCAAACAGGGCTGAGCAGATGAAGATCTGAATTAGCATTAGATTTTGAAAGCCTGTCATCTGAAGCTCTTGTCATCATTGCTACCATACATGGTCCCATCCATGTATCTAATACTGGTACCAAAAATATGTTGACATTGGTATACCAGGGAAATTAGTTTATGTTTCAGTTCATGCTTTACACTTTAAAGAAAGCAGTCGCCTCATATATATAATATAACCATAACACCCAATTACAAAGAAGGGCAAAGCTTTTAAATGGAATGAAACATAATAAAAGGGAACAATTAATATTATGACAATTAACCTGTTGATGGAGAATAGACCTGGATGGATTTGCTTTTCATTAGCAAGCATGAAGAATTACATGACTCCCGTGGGGATCCAAACATCTGAAAGTCATCTTACTTACTTAGAAAAAAGACAGAAGTCCTTCCTCTGTGTAGCCAAGTAAGGTTTCAGCCCTTGCTCTGGGGAGTTGTCATCCCTGGAAGGTGCAGTAGACCTTGTGCAGAAAAGGCAGGAAGATGAAGAAAAGAGGAAGGCAGCATCATTCCAGAGGCTTTTCTTACCCATGCTGTTGCCACAGGCTCAGTGTCACTGGAAGACTGCCACTCTCTCCTCCAAGGCTTTCTCTTGCTCTTCTGTTCCCAGACTGTCAGAGGGTAACTCACCCCAATTCAAGCCATTCCCTTTTTTCTCACTGCTCCCCTCTCCTGCCTTCATATGCCCACTAGCTCTGGACCCAAAGCTTCCCCTCCATGGACTATAGAGGGCAGGGATGGCCACCAAAGTCACACACCCTGACCTGTACCAGCAGAGCTGGTGTGGACTTATCCTCAACCCACCTCTGACACCTCCCTTAAGAACTGCTGATGTTCTTTTTGTTTGTTTTTGCTTTTCTTTTGGGCTTTTTTTTTTTTTGTATTTTTTTTTTTTTTAGTTTGGTGTGAGGTTTTTTTGCTAAGGGAGAGAAGCTAATCCAACCTAATGTAGTACAGTCTTCGGTCCATGCTAATCTTTTGTTATGAATTTCAGGGTGGCAACGATATGCAGGAATGGTGATCACGTTTTTTTCTAGCCATCTTTAGATTTGTTATCATTCCACCTGACGAGAGCTGACAGATATTCGACTTCAAAAAGGCAGTACCAAAGAGAGAAACCCAAATGGACCTGAGCTTGTGCCAAGAGCCAAATGAATGGCTGATACAATTGGCACAGCTCAGTGGTAAAGGAGCTACAGCCAAATCAAGTTATTTCTGTGGCTACATGGAAAAAAGTATAGAAAATAAACGTGGAAATCAGACTCTGATACCGGCAAGCTCTGTCTAGTAGGGTTTTCTTTCTGGTCACTTTCTTCTGGCTGCACTGTATCATACTATATGGCTGCTGGTTTACATGGTGGACTTCTCTAAACATTTTACAACTTGATGCTGTGGTTTTCAATATGCGCATTAGAAAAGGCACTAAAGAAGGTTACAAATATTCTGGTGTAACAATGATGCTACTACTCTTTTGTAGCTTTTGCTATGAAGTGAACACAATCAGCTGTATCTCTATCAAGAAACATAAAAATGGGCAGATGTGGAATATAGAAGATGCATGTAGATCAGTTCTTACCAAATTTATATTTGATCGTGTGTTACGAAGTTCAGGGTTTGCATGGCTTAGGACCCAAAACAGAAAATCTCAACAACTTAGAAAAGCCTTATCTAGTGCTATAAAACTGCGACATTTTAGCCTTTTCTGGTTTTCTACATTCAGGGTTGCAAAAGCATGGGTATTTGGCACTGGAAGGGTTCGCTCTGTTTGTGCCGTAGCCTTGCAAAGGATATGTGTGAACACATCTGCTTCAGCTGTCTCATTTTCCTCTCTCATAGGGACCCCACTCCAATTCCTGCTTCTTGTTGCCTCATGTCCTGAAGGAATATATAAAGCCACTCTTTATGCTAGGATAAAAGGTAGTGCACGTGTTTTGGTTTTTTTTTTTCACTTTTCTACATGATTAATTAAATGCTTCTAAGCAGACACGCTGTGTCTACACAAACCCTGCAGAGACTGGAGACACGGGGGCCTGAATCCCCCTGAGCTGTGGAAGCAGATTTCTTCTGCACCTGGGTGTAAAGCTCAGCTGCTCGGTTTGGGCAAGGGAAGGCGCAGCCCTGCTGGACTGAAAGCAACCCTCCTGATCGGAAGCATCTTGCCAGCTTACAGACTTCTGTTCATCCAGCATGGTGAGGTACCCCCCTTCTGAGGCAAGATCCCTGCTGATGAGGCTGAGCTCACTCCCAGAAAGCCCCAAACCCCTGAGAAATTTTTCTAAGAAATAGTGAAGTGCCTTTGAGTTACCTGACAGCCAAGCAGGGGTCTGGAGATCAGAATTTTGAATTTAAGTGCCCTTTGGGGGATCTGAGTCCAAGGGACTTGCTTGTAGCTGTAAGTTCAGGTAGCAGCAGGAAGGAATTTGTCTTGCTGTTTCTGTGCAGGTCCCTGTGTAATGGGCTGTGTTGCCCACCCCAAAGGTGTCGTGGAAGCTGAATGTGTGCCTCATCATTCTGCTCTTGGCTACTGGTAAAAACGGCCAGGAAGTGTGATTTGGGAAAATGGATGGAGCTGGGCACCTTAATTTACACATCCAGCCTTCACTGAGTAATGAATTTGTGAGCTGGATGTGAAAGACACCGGGTCCTCTTATGTAGAACTTCAGGTATCATAATATGAAGAAAACTCTGTCAAGTGTCCTGTAGGCATAGAAAAATTAATCATGGGTTTATACTTAAGGGTGATGAATACTATTCATGCTCAGAATGGTGTTGCATTCAAATACTGCATATTGCACTTTGTATTAGCTAGTCTCTTGTCCAGGGGGATGAAATGCAAAGAACTCGTAACTGATTTAAACTGTTTCAGGTCATGGAATCTTTTTGCTTCACATTCTTCTGCTGGAAATTACCATCTAACGGAAAGCAAAGGCCAAATGTTGTCACAGGACTAGTGGTAAGCACAATTTGGCTATGACCAGAAAAGTGCAAAAATCTCCATGTGTTGAGCTGAAGAACAGACCTCCCAGTAAATCCTATGTATTCTACTTTTCCAATTAGCCAGGTGTAATTTTTTTTCCTGTAATCTCCTCTAAACTGTGTTGATGGACATAAAAATATAGTTTTATGTTAATTAAAACTTTTCATTAGTTATGTAGGTCAGTAAGAAACAAAAAAGTAGCTCAAACTCCACCCTCCCTATGCTGCCAGTTTTTGTAATGAAATGTAATTAGCACTAATTGGTAAAACTACACTGATGGCTGGTTATTAATGTTTGTGTATTGGTCCCAGATGTGGTTTTATGGCTGTCAGTGCTAATGGCTCAGTGAAAGAAAAAAGATTCCTCTTTTCATATTCCTGTCATTTTCTTCAGGGTGCCCCCACCCCCCCTTCAAACAAGAGCAGTTATGTTTAGGGAAGGGAAAGTCTCATCTTAAATCCTGAGAAACTGAATGCCTTCAACTCTCCTTTGAATACGGCAGAAGTTGAAAGGAGCCAGCACTTAGCATCTGCAGAATCAGAACTCAACTATTTTAGCGTTGCTTTTCTTGCGCCATCGTAATTGTTAGTGGTTCAGAATTTATCAAAATAATTATCCTCCTAATTGCATACCTGTTCTTGAAAGCACACTTATGAGGCAAGCCTCTCTTCTAAGCAATCACCTTAAAGTATTCAGTTTAGAATAATTGCTTTCCTGCATCCCTGCAATTACTGAAGGGATAGCAATCACCTTCTTCAGGCAGATGTAGGTGAGAAAGTTGGCCTCTGTAGATAGGGATGAACCAAAGTGATGAAATCAAGATTTCCAGTACAGATCTACCCAGAGAAGGGTGAGGGGGTTGCCCCTTGCAGAGTCAAGCAAAGGCAATGTCACGAGGAGGAGGAGGATCTCCAGACATGCGCCAGTAGTGATCAAAGCACACTTGGAAATAGGTTGAAAAATACTCAAGAATTCATTCACTCCTGAATATTAACAGTATGTCATCCACATTAACACCTAAGAAGATGAAAAACTTATTTGAAAAGCATTTGTGTATGCTTTAATGGTTTAATAACGTATGCCTCCCCAGGTCACCCATGCGCACCTTATTTTTGTGAAATCTAAGCTCCTTAATATTTCTAAGTTAAAACTGAAATATAGCATACTCTAGGTATGAAGAAATTGCCTGAATGGCTGCTCTAGAGAGTAGAGAATAGAGAGTAAAATCAGCAGAGTCACGTGTTTGTTTGAAAATGTTTGAAAATGCAAGCCTGTTAAAAACAGAAGAAAAATCACATATCTTAGGCTATTATCTGCCATAAGGACATGACACAGTCATTATTAAATCCTAGCCCTTCAGAGTTTTGAGCCTGAAAAGGCATGCAGAACTCCCCTTAGCACACCCCTGCATTTCATGGGATTATGCTAGAATTTGTTTTTCTTGTTTGTACACGCAGAAATGTCTTTAACGACACGGTAGCTATGGGCTGTGGGGCTGCGAAGCAACAAGTCTTTCTTGTGGCCGATGGAAAAGGAAGCTGGTGTGTGGCCAGGAGGTCTGGAGAATGTATTGCCACGATATGTACTTGCAGCCCAGAATGGTGCTCTGCCAGCCAAATCTCAGTGACAGTCATTGCTATTTTACATTTTAAAATAATTAACTGCAGATTGCTGTCTTAAGCTGATATTTTCCCCATGGACTGACCACCCCTATACTCATGCAATTGCAACTAACCTGCCCTGATGGTTTTTTCAGTGTCTCACACTGCAACAAATAAATTATCTCATTACCCTCAGCTACAATCACCCCTTTCGCCCAATCACCCATTTCATCCTTGCCGGAATCTAACTAAAGGACAAAACCTACCTACCCAGTAGCTACATCACTAGGACAGTTCCTTCTGACCTTCTTTGTGAGCAGGTAAAATATGGAAAAGGAGTATTTTAATAGGTAAAATGAAATTAAAAAACCCACCTTAATCACACAGAGTGGCCAACATTTTGGGTTACATTTTTGCTTGTAAAGCAAATTAAAGGTGCTGGCAACTGCTCTTGTGCACTGAGGCCAATGAGCATAGGGTGGTCGATGACCATATCATTAAAGTTCTGGCATCGAGTAGTACCCTAATGTGCAGGTCACACGCAGCTCCAGGTCTGCCTACTGGTCCTGGACAGGCTCAGGCTCTGGAGCTGCTGCGCATGGGACACTGCTGGAATAACTGCAGTAGCAGTTGTCCAAAATCTTTGGGCTAAAAAAGGAAGAACCAAGTTAATTTTGGGGTATTCTACACTAAGAAATAGCTGTTTCTGGTATTGGGAGGAGATCGATATTGCAAATTTGGACCTAAAAGCCTCCCTTCCACCTGACTCCTACCTTAGATACTGAGCAGCAATGTCTCCCTTACTTTCACTCATAGGTCTCGGTCCCAGACTTCCCACACTGCATTCCTGATGATCCATTCCCTAGCTCTTTTTTTTGAATGAATGAATTTGTTCCTTTTGAAGCAACACCTGTCCACACTTGTGGAAATAATTGAACTGGCAATGGCACAATAATTGGCAGTGAACTGATGGCACAAGCTTCCTAGACCTTCACACATACACACAGAGAAAATGATTATACTGTATTAAGGACTCAGGGTCAAATCCTGTGTAGGGTGGGAATGGTCTTCTTCTTCTCTAGTCCTGAGAAGAGTCAATGTGACTGCTCTTGTCACTTGGCCTTGAGTGAGGGATCACTCTTTTGGGTTGGGTAGATTTAGCTGCAATTTTTAACCTAGCCTTTTATCCAGTGTGTATCTCAGAATAAGATAATCAAATAAATGAGTGTGCATGGGAAGATAAAAATACAAGAGTTAAATAGATGAGTGCGTATGGCAAGGTAAAAATAAAATCCTGCAACTTCAAATACATGCACAGTATTTTACTTGTGAAGATGACTAGAAGTTCTAGGAGATGATAAGCTGTAAGTCCACAAAGCCAAAAATCTAGCTGAGATGCCTACCCTATAATGCTAGAAGCAGGCAGAGGCCTGCTGTGCTCACCAGCTGGAGGAAAGCTGAACCCTTCACCCTCCATCAAGGGACAAAGCTAGCCAGAAATGCCTCTCACCACATGGCAGCACCCATGACCCGTGGTGATGAAGCAGAGATCTACCAATATCACCTTTACGTTTACCTGCTTGAACAATGGGAGCCATTTTTGTGGGTGTAGATAAGCACTGGTGCTTATCTGTCTTCATTCTGAGGGGTGGCTGCTAAGGAGAGGCAATTTTAGCCACAGCAGGGGTGTGGGGAGAGGAGGCAACTCTATGTGGATGTGTGGATTAAAAAACCAACCTCACAACATATCTCTGACTTGTTTACAGCCCATCTGTGCCAGTACTGGTGAGGGACTATCCCCACCAGAGGTGACACAAGGTTAGTCCCCACAGGTTTCAAGACATGACTGTAAACTTGCTTAAAATAAATATTGGAAGGGCGACCAAGTGTGGGAAGGCATAAAATGACAAAATCTGTGACTCTGAAACACTGAGGGAGATCATCAGAGGACAAATCCTCCCATATTTTACAGTCTGTGCTGTGAAACAGCAGCTCAGAGCTTCAGGTCCAGTCTAATCATGGCTCCAGCACCACTTCAGCTCAGAAGGGGGCACTACAATTGGTTAGAGATGTCAGTTCTGGTCACGATGCTGTTGTAGCCCTTCAGGCAATCTAGCCCTTCCAGAAATGAAGTCCAAGCCCAAGCAGAGCAGCTCCTTCCCTTCTGCCTCTGCAGTCAGGCTTGCCTCAGGCTCCATCCTCCTCTACCTCTTGCTGCTCTGGACTCAGTCTGGGCTTTCCCAGGCTGTGGGAGCCCTTTCCAGCTCTCGGCTGAGAGGGATGCTTGCTTAACTCTGTCACCTGCTGGGGGCTAGGCCCCCTATCCCTTTGGCCACCATCACCATAGAATCACAGAACCATCTTGCGTCCTACATCATTTTTTGCAATCTGTTAAGATTTTGAAGATGAGCCACTGCAGAAGCGAACACTGATTTCTTGGCACTGTTTGGAGCCATGGTGCTCCCACTCACCCCAGGTGAGTGACAGATGCCCAGAGTGCTTGGTGATCCTTCCCCTGGCTGAACAGCATCAGGAGCACAGCCACTCACACCCAGGGAAAGGAGCAAACTGCAGAAGCGAGGGTTAAGTAGCATCTAGCAATGCAGACATCATTTCTTTCATCTTTTCCTCTTTGAAAGGGTATAATGCCCCTGTCCGTGTTGAAGGCAGACTCTGCACCCAGCACTTTGCACTTTAATCTGTGCAAGAGAGGAATAGCGCTAGTTCGCTAGGGACAGTACATTTTTCCTATTTTGGGTTCAAAAATTAAAGCTATCAAAGCAGTGACATCAAAATAAAGATCCTCCTATTACAGATAATAGGAATTGCTGCTTTATTGCTCTGTCCTGCCACTTGTGGTAACCAACAGCTTACTGCCTCAGAAGAACCAGCACGTAATTGTGCCTGTGTTGCATTTGCTCAGCTTAAGAGAGCTATTACTAACCTGAACTCCCTCTTTGGGCTGGCTGGGGAGGTGAAAACTCGCATGGTCAGGAAATGGTGCTTGGGTGAAAAGGCTCCATAGTTTCCAAATTTTCCTGTTCAAAAGGAGTGGCAAAGGTATCTCAGAGATAAAACACCGTCCTGGCTGAAAACTAGCCCCATACTTCTCCTTTCTTAATGGAAGATGTGCATTTCACTATGAGATGCCCATTTTTTCCAGGGGAGAGTAAAAAGATAAAAGAACTAAAGAACTACACTTTTTACACTGCCCTTTGAACTGATACATGATGCACTGGTTTGAGCTAAAATCCCTCGTTTTAACTCGGAGGAGACAGCATGAGGTAGCTGAGACACTTGAAAGCAACCCCAGCTGTACATATACCTATACCAATATTGACTATTAACTTCGAAACATCAAGATGTGATCTTTCCACATCCTGTTAGTAGGATTCAGTGTATCTTTGGGTATGGGTTGCTCTGAGCCCAGGTATTTTTTTGTCACAAATGTGTCTTCTCTTGTCCCACGTCTTCTTCCCTTCACCATGTCCCAGGAATGTGCCACGCACCCTAATCAGCTTCACAAACACCACCTCCTCAGCCTCCTCAGCTAGAGGCCACCCTCCCCTGCCTCTGAGTGAGGGAAACTCTACAATGCCCAGCGGAGGGTAAAGGGGTGACACCTCTAAATCAGTGCCCTCTGAATGGCACCAGGAACCACAGAGCTATACCACTGCTGTTTAAGCCAGGAGACAGTGCCTGATTCAGGGATTCGTGGCAGTGAATTTTCATAGATTACCTAAATCCAGCTGGGTGCTGCATCCCAGCAGGCAATTAGGTTCAGCCGGCAGGCCTGGGCGTGCTACCTTTGCCCCAGGGCAGCTGATGGGCAAGAGCGCTCTGAAATACACCTCCTCACTTCCACAAGCTGTGAGTGATGCAGCGCTGCCATCAGCATCGATAACCTGCATCTCATCCTAAACACTACCTGATGAAGCACGGGGCATCTTAAAAATGTTCCCCACCACGAATACCCCCCTCTCCCTCCTTTTTGAAGTGAAAACCGACCAGAAACTACCACCAGCACAAACCTTAACTTGGCGCTCCTCCACCCTTAGAAGCGTTTGGGTGCCCACGAAGCGGG